>WSTY01000600.1:0-16771 GCA_019633465.1 Tulasnella sp. 417 | reverse complement strand
GTAAATGTCTCCCAGGCCTCGTAACGTGTTCGCTCGGCCCTGGTCGTAACCGATCTTGATGTAGATTTCCTGTGCTTTATGCTGCTCCGTTTCCACAAATATTCAAATAACGCCCCGTTTCGAGGTTTTATATGTAAACTACGGTAAAATTCTAAATACGGAAAAAAGCGACAAACGGGTAAACGCGAATGCATTTCTTCTTGAAGAATCATTTATGTCGCTCTCAATCAATATCACCGGCCGTTTTTCTATTTCGCTGCAGGTATATCGAGCGTTGCATAAAATTAGCGCATTTCTTGGTCTTGAGCTCCGGCGATATCGCCACAGCGCCGCTGCAAGGCATCACTTGACCCGAAACCGCAAATATTGCTGCGGTGAAATTACCCCGGCGGTTCGGGGAAATTGACAGCTGGAGAATGTCACTCTGATATAATAATGATACGCTATGAGCATTTTAATTAAGATGTCACACTGCTGTCGCGAAAAGCTGACCATATGCATTGGTGAAGCAGTACCTCTTTGGTGAGTCTATTAGGGGCTTACTCGAATGGGCAACCTGGGTCCTGTAAGTCACGGTGATTAGATAAGCAGCTCAGGGAGACTTGTATCTTGTAGGTTAGCCTTAGATAGCCATGAATATGAGAGCTTGTATTTTAAGAGAGACAGATGGTGTACCCTAATAAGGGACCCCCTTCGAACTCGACGCCGCTAGATCTTCCCACGGTTCCTTCGCCGTACCCAGCCGCTCGACTCTTTATATTCGAGCTCCTTTTGGTCTATTAATTAAATAGGTATGAATTACATTCTATTCGATTACTAGCTAACTACTTTACAGGTTCTACTTACTTTCGATATGTTACCGGCGCGGCGAGTAGATAGTCCCACGGTCAGTTTACCGTTCCCGCACGCTTTCACAGACTCTAACAACGCGTGCACCTGACACAAGGTGCAGGGACACCTCTGGCGCAGTCGAGAGTGAAAACGGATGAAAAATCGAGCTTAACTCCGTTCGGCCTTGGTATACCAGCGGGCCAAACGACAGAGGGGAAGCGTGACAAACTCTCGACTGTGACAGAGGTGTACCTGCAACTTGTGTGATCACGATCGGCCCGTTCACCAAGCCTTGTGCTTGACAGGTCAAGCGATATTGTTCTCCAGAGCAATAAAAATCTATTTAGATACTCATAGACTAGTGTAGAAGGTTCGTAAATAAACCTTTAAATACGGCTGCAGCGACAAGAGAGTCGCCAGGTCTGCTCTCTCCCCCCTAATACCTACTTCCGCTTCCAATTCCGCCACTCTAGGTAATACTAAGACGTTTAGTTTGGTCTGTTACAGTAAATGGACACCCTTTTTAGGCCATCGCGATAAATATGCAGTGTCCATTCAGCGATTACCTTCTATAGTAATTGCATCGCGGCTCTTCCTTCAGGAGGCCTGACACCCCCTTCCCGCCGGTTCCCTTAATTGGCACTGATAAATTTGGCACTATGAACGGTTCTAATTATTGATTCGAGTCAACTAGTAGCTAAGCGATCACACCCATATTAGAGTACGATCCGGGAGACCTACTTGAGGTTAGCGGGGTGGGTGTAGAATACTTGAATAAAGTACAGAGGGCGGGAATACCCTCGGTAGTTCATACTCAACAGAAATTAACCATTAAGGGAATTCCTAGTTTCCTCTGAGCTATAATTGCATGACCGATCTGTATAAGGTGGTCTAGTTCGAATGCAAATATAATGATCAATTCAATATTATCCTACGATGACAATCGCCCTCTATATACTGTTCTCCATTAACTATCTCGTCACCGCTGCTCAACAGCCCCAATTACATAACATGGTCAACTGTGACAGCTAACACCTTCAAGCCTAACACTGCTGGAATTTCCCATGATAGGACTTCGCCATACTTCGCCGCTTGACCTTGTCAGACTTGAATCTTCTAAACAAAACACCTTTGACCTCTTAATAATTTAAGTACGAATCCCCTATCCGTACCTTTCCTCCTCAGTATATAACTTAGTAGCTCTAGGTAGTCGATGTACTTCAGCCTCTCTTATCCTCCCTTCGAATTTCACTCTTTGGACCACTGAATCCTTCGCGAGTCTGAAAACTAGAACTTCCAAATTAGGAAGGCAACATGTTCCATGTGAGCTCTAATATTGCCGAGATTACAACTGGTCGCCGTCCCCGACGATGACGGCGTGTAAGTCGGCATCGGCATCGTCCCTGGCGGCGAGGGCGGGGTAACGTCGCGTGATGTGACGGCTCTGAGATGCGGACCCTTAGTTCTCTCGGGGTTGTTTGGCTCAGGTCATTTCCGAGGGGTTGCTGGCTAAGGGGGGGTTGCTGATTAGAATTGTCCCGCTCTCTAATCAGTTTTTTTGTGACAACAGTGTGACATCTTAGTGCAAATACTCATAGTTCATCATTATATCAGAGTGACATGCTGTCAATTTTCCCGAACCGCCGGGGTAATTTCACGCAGCAATATTTGCGGTTTCGGGTTAAGTGATGCCTTGCAGCGGCACTGTGGCAATATCGCCGGAGCTCAAGACCAAGAAATGCGCAAATTGTATGCAACGCTCGATATACCTGCAGCGAAATAGAAAAACGGCCGGTGATATTGATTGAGAGCGACATAAATGATTCTTGAAGAAGAAATGCATTCGCGTTTACCCGTTTGTCGCTTTCTTCCGTATTTATAATTTTACCGTAGATTACATATAAAACCTCGAAACGGGGCGTTATTTGAATATTTGTGGAAACGGAGCAGCATAGGGAGCGACAAATCGAATGAATATAGACTCTCGAGGGGTGAGCTGGCCCAACTCATCGCTGAATCCAAGCGGGGTGCCTCCGTCGGCTGGGCGGCCTTGCAGGAACGCGCCAGTGGCATGACGCCGCCGGACGGCCCACCATTCCCGCTACCCGCCCGGCGACGCCGAACTTCCGCGAGACATAATGCGAGGAAAGCGATGTTTTGATGAAGCGGGGTTTTCGAAGAGGGAACAGCAGAAAGTGAATGCCGAGTCCAGGCAAGGGGCAAATCGCGCGGTTACGAGGCCGTTTTACGGAGCTAGCACCAGCCGCGGCATAAAGGGACCCTTGTCGCGAAAGGAAGGGATGTGTTAGATAAGTACGAAGCTGTCCCTTCTAGTCCGAAGAAGCAGTGGGTTGACGCAGTTCGACGACGAGATGGTGGTTCCTTGCTCCTACCCCTTCGCCACCACCCGAGGAGACTGCCCCTTCCAAAGCCAAACCCTTCCTTCAGTTGAAGAAACTCATCGAAAGGTCATTCCCCGAAACCCGTTCAAAAAGCGAGGTCGAGCTGATGTAGCTCATTGGTAGAACGGGAGTGAAAGAGTCATGTGCCCGAAGGCTTCAATCGCCGCAGAGCTCTTAAGTTTAAATGGATAGTTCTTGCTTGGAGTTGGTTTTGGTTTCGCCTTTCCCTTGTTCTTTATTGGTATTGTGTAGTTCCCGAGTTGGCTTTGTCGCTTGTTAACTTAATTATCTATCTATCAACGACAAATATATAGAAGGGAGAGCTCTGGGTAAAGCTTATCACCCGGTTGGACTAAAACGACCATACCATACAAGTGGAGATTCGCAGAGTCGTGACTAAGAACATCCGGGTTAGGTGTGGGTGGATGTCGAATTTGGGCAACGGACTTAACCACCTGCGCCGAAATCAAGCCGAACCCCCTCTCACGTTCGTGATATCGACACTTGCCCTTCCTCCTCGCACGACAGCCATCGCCCCAGTCTTTAGATTCTCGATTCGAGGCAAGACGACCTAATACACTAACCTAGATTCCCATCACTCTTCGTGCTCAACCTCCTGCAAACGGACCATGTTGAACCCTTCACCGCAGACCGTCGAGACCGAGACGCATGCAAACGATGCGGACGCACAACGCCAAGCAGAGCCCTTTGAATCGAAGCTGGAAGCCATGGACTTGAGCGATGCAGAGTCGAATACGGAGTCCCAAGAGCCCAGGCGAAAAAAGCTTGGTGGGGTGAGTACCAAGGGGATTCTTTGGAACCACATCTTCCTCACAATTCATTGCATTCAGCGAGATCTCCTCACAAGCCTAAACAGGAGGCGTTTACAAGTCACCAGAATCAATTTTACTGTCAGTGGCACTCAAGCTGGCAAGGGAAGCCACGGCGAGGTGGTCGTAGCCACCCTCAGTTCAGACGATGGTACCTCATTGGAGTCAGCGAATCAGATAGCCGTTAAGAAATTCCTATTTGGTGATAATATTGATGAAGAAAAATTTATGCGAGTAAGTTTGTTCCACCTCGCGTAACTTTGTGTTGGTCTGACTCAACTACCCAGACGTTTGCGAACGAACTGCATGTATTGGACGGGCTGGACCACCCCAACATCATCAAACTCGTCGGGTTCGTGGAAGATATAGACAAACGTATAGCCTGGCTTGTATTTCCTTGGGAAGCCAATGGCAACGTTCGGGAATTCCTTCTTTCCGGGAAATGGGAGTTGCCCGAAAGGGTATCGTTGGTACGTCCTAGTCTTGTTCGTCATGAGATCAAGTTTCAGTATATGATATCATACGAGCTCAGATCAAGGATGTGGCATACGGACTCGAGTACCTCCACACCCGTCAGCCGCCTGTTCGTCATGGAGATCTGAAATCCGTGAGGACCTTGACGCCGCTAAGAGAATATATCTGCTCACGGACTACGCCACCAGCTCAATATCCTTGTCAACTCCGACCATAGAGCCGTTATTACTGATTTTGGCTCGGCGCGCATCCAGACCGAGGCACGTGGATTCGAAACTACCAGCAGTTTGCCTCGTCGCCAAGCAGTCCCGATCAACTCTAACCTTACGGAGGACGACACCGGGTGCCCAGAGGTTACCGTCACGATGACCAATGCTCAGTTGACACTAACGGGTCCAAGTTGGTCCTTCCGATGGGCAGCACCGGAGATTCTGAACGAAGAGGAGCCATGCTTAGCCAGTGATGTATGGGCCCTAGGTTGGATAGCATGGGAGGTACCCATCAAGCTGAGCTGGACGCAACAATTCTCCCATTAACCCGCTTTGTACCAGATTGTGACGGACAATTATCCATTCCCCGAAGCCAAAACAAACAAGTTGATCACTGTTAAGGTCATCAAGGGGCTACTACCTTCGCTGTACAATGATGACCAACTCTCGCAAATCGGCCGACTCTGTGATATAATGGCAAAATGTTGGAAGCCTGAGGCCAACGAGCGACTATCTGCAGCCGAGTGTCGCAGTAATCTTCACTGGGTTGTACGTTGATTGTTAGACGGATGGGCTATATGAGGACTGACTTTACATCGGGGCAGCCTTCGAGCATTCCTAGGACAAGAAGCGACGGAGCATCCAATATCCGGTCCGCCGCTCTGTTATTGGAAATGAGCGAGGTTTATAGTCTCCAGAGCAAGTATAATGAAGCTCTAAAGCTTTGCGACGAAGCTTACGCAATCGCTCAATCCGCTGGAGAGGAGCAAACGATGGCACGTGCTTTGTACTTAAGCGTCGGCAGTCACCGAATGCTGTACAACAATGATCAGGCCGAGGAAGCTTGCAATGAGGCACTGGCAATTTACACACGAACTGGCGACAGCATTGGTGAAGCAGATGCGTTGTTTAGCCTCGGAGAAGTCCATCAGTCGCGAGGGAATCTTGCCAAAGCAGAGGAATCTTTTACCGAAGCACTAGCCGGGTATACGAGCATCGATGATAGTCTTGGCCGAGGGAACGTACTTCGGCGACTCGGAGAGACGTACGAGTCTCAATCCAATTATGCCCAATCCGAGGAATCTTTCAATCAAGCATTGGCGATCTTCACAGCCATTGGGGAAAGCCTTGGCCTGGCGCACACGTTTTGGGGGCTCGGACGTATCCATCAAGCGCAATTCAATTACCCCAATGCAGAGGACCATCTCCGCCGAGCACAGACCATCTACAACAGCATCGGGTACAGCCCTGGCCGAGCGAATACCTTCTGTGACCTCGGGAGGATCCACCAGGCACGAACCCACTACGCTGACGCCGAAGAAGCGTTTAATCAAGCACTGATTATATACACGACAACCGGGGACAGTTGGGGCCGAACGAACGCAGTGATCGGGCTCGGTGAAGCCCTACTCCCTCAAGGTCGCTATTCCGAAGCCAAATCTCTCCTTCGTGATGCAGCTGAAATCTCAAACCAAATCGGCTACGAATGGGGTCAAGATCGCTCCAGGGAGCTTCTTGCCAAAGCTTCCGAAATGGAGAAATCCGCCACCGAGGCGAGACCATGACGTTTCGTTTAATTTGACGACAACCTACAGACTACTCCAGCAATCCCCTTCTCCCATTAAACCCCGTTTCATTAGTTCATATCCTTTCTGTGTGTTTACTACTCTTTCGTCTTTACGATACTCGCTTTCGCTTTTCTTGTATGCTTTTGCTCTCAACGTTCCAACCGGTAGCCAAATTATTACTTCTCTTTTCGTTTCCAATCCCCCTCTTTCACCTTCTTACTCCGATATCCCCGGATCACACTGTGCTGATGCGGAGAAGGTGGTTAGCATGTTCAGCGTGGTTGGTGCGTGAAGTCGACGGGGGACGTGCACTTTCGCCAACTTTGAAGTATCACCTGTGATTCTCTATGGTCGCTTGTTATGCTCGACCATCTTCGAACTTTCTTTCGCTACCAACACCCATTCAAGGAACTCTACCTAACACGCCCGCGGCACTGCACATCTGTCACTTTTGCGGATTATCGTCTTGACGTTGATGGGTCGCTCGCTGCCGTCTGCGGTCCACATTGAAATCTCGAGCGGAAACGAATCGCTGCCAACACAAACACCAGTTACAGACGATGAGCCTCTCCCCGCGGCGTACACCAGCACCACACCGACGTTTCCGAAGGCCAAATACGCGTCGTGGGGACCCGAACGACTGCCGCAACCTCTCCCTCCTCATTGTACTTACCCACCTTTGACCACCTTGTACAGCACCACGACCTCGCCCAACATTGCCACCCAGCCCGACGCCCTTCGCGGAAAATGATGGCCCATTCGACAGGAACGTGAGGCACACCCGAACGGAGTATTTTTAAAGGAGAGCCAGAGGGATAATCTGAATGTCAGAAGGCCACGACGTCGACGGAGTTTACGATGGACGCGCCTCTAATGAAGGACGTGATTGACAGCGGAGGGTGAAGGGCACCAGAGCTTCGTCTCTTTGCAAGTGGTACATTTGAGTGGTCGTGACGCTGATGGCCCGCCCGAGAGCATTCGAAACGTGATCAATGACCGTGGACCGTGGACGAGCAGCTGCCTCCCCAGAGAAGAAGAGCGCGCTGAAACGACCGTCCTCTGTAGTGACTTGAATAATTATACCTGAAGTTATGAATTCGAAGAAGCCCCGTTGAGCTGTGCAGTGCGAGCGAATATGAGCGGAGTTGGAATATTGGTTCGTCGTACACTTTCAAGTGAAACCATTGAAAGGAGAGTGCCCTCAATCGACACTTCGATCATGCGCGGTAGTTTCAGCGCGTGGTATGGGCTACGTAGGGATGGCATTTTGGAGGGCTTCGAGGATGGGTGACCGCCCAACCGTCCCGCGGTCTACAGACCCGGTCCACAATGAAATGTCAGGGTCCCGACAACCAACGGCACGCGGGTACCACCGACGACCAGACCTCCCCCGCCCAAGCCCACCAACGTCAGAGAGTGATGTTCCTAAGGATGGAACTCGTGCACGTGGCCGCAGAACAACCATCACCTCGTCGTTTTTGCATTGCACTTTGGACCACCTGAACTCATCGACCCACGACAGTCAGCCCCAACATTCACCCCTCGGCATAACCACCTTGCCACAGATGACGGCGCGTCCGACCTGCACATTCGGGCACCGTCTTGCCAACCCAACCGAACACGGTGCTCTTGCCCGAGGGACGTTAAAATAGGAACTTCATCGGGGCAACAATCGTATGAGATGCGGTATACATAAGAGGGACGGGATCGACTTCCTGATGCCAGCTGTTCGAGTGTCGGCATCAGCGTCGTCTCTGTGTAGGATGCCAACCAGCGATGTCGAGAAGAGGATGGAGGAGGGAATCAAGGCTAGGACACTGTCCTCGTCGTTGCCGGCGATGCCCTAGAGTCGAAGGAGGAGCGGTACCGGACTTGAGATGAACTCTCGGCTGGTCCTTCCACTCCGGCAGCGAGCATGGGTAAGCTACTCCTTGTGACTGCGCTCGCAAGACTTTTCGCTCATCCTAGCGCTAGGTTAGGGGCCGTAGGACCTGGATCAAGTAGCGTTGGAACGTCTCGAAAGCTTGGTCACCCCCATCCGCCCCTTCTCCATCCTCCTCATTGTTTTCCTCAACGTCAACTCGTTACCGCTCCCCCCCCCCAACCTACCTATTCCATTATGCCCGACTCTTCCGCTTCTTCCGGCACCTTCGCATCCACCCCGTCGAGACTGGCTGCAGCGTGCAGATTAAGAACCGCCGAAAAAGCTGTTTGGAACCTCTCCGAACCTGAAGTCACGTTGGCTAGACTTGGCTAAGCTTGGAGGATGCTCGAGTGGCAGGGAAGAAGACATCGCCCGAAGTCGTACCCGAAGAGAGCTCGAGACCCTACGACAGTTCCACCCCGGCAGGGGCACGTCCGGATTTTCAAGAGATCGCCGTTCGACGTCCATCACGCCTTCACCCACCCTCTCCCATCCTTCGACGGGGACGACAGCCCAGTCCTGTAAATCCTACGGCTGCCGCTTTTTGGTTGTCAACCTACCAGAAGAATGCGCGGATCCCCGCTCGGGTGGATGGGCAAGGAGCAAGCGTGGGTCCGGGCGAGACACGATTCGGTCAAATTGACGGGAAACCTGCCAATGTCCGTGGGCGTTGCATATTCGGTAGGATGTTGAGCGACCTGAGCCAGAGTCAACAGGTACGTTTGTTGGGACGCAGTGTATTACGGATGTTTATATTTTGCTTGGCTAGTTCGCCCCTCACCAGCAGGCGGTACCTCGAAGACGGATATGGCATCTGCGCAAGGTACCTACGTTGACACTATGGGCGCCTTACCTGTTACCCCAAAAGCGACCAAGAAGGACCTGCCCGACCCAGAAGGCAGCCTTGACGGTGGAGAGAGTCTGCTGGAACAACCATGTGCTCGAACGACCCGCGGCATCGATCTACTCCACCTGGGGCTGCGAGGATGGGGAAGATTCCGTACTGCACATGCAGGGACGGAACCTCAGTCGCTCTACAAACTTGGTTGCAACACCACCGCACTTCACCCTGCCACTGCACCACCACCTGCCGGAGCCTCGAGGGCTTCGTCGAAGAACTCTTCTGGGGCGTGCGCATCACCCAGCGGAGCAAGGCGATGGAGATGCCGAAGACGAGGCCGAGACTGAGGAAAGAACAACGCTGGACAGGTTTAGAACACTCGGTCGAGGTCCGTCTCCGTCAGGCTGAGATCAGAAACTCCCGTTCCGGGGCATTACCAGCAGCACCCAGCCCATGGCCCGTCGTCAATCTGGTAAGTGTTGCCCCACTGTTCTCGCTGTGTTCACCTCCACGAACAACATGGCTCGCCGCAAGTCGATTGGAAACCTTGGCTTCCAACATTCTACAAGAGGCAAGGAGACCACCGACTCCGCAATCATTTGTTGAATAGCCCCACAGGGTTCGCAACACCGCCAGATACGGCGCTCTAGTGCCCTGCAGGATTGAACGTCCAACTCACACTTCACCCTGAACGACTCTCTCCCCGCTTCGTTCTAAAATAAGAACCCAGATATGCCAAAAGTATATTCCTCCCGGTATAAGCTTCCAGTTGGTTTTGAGAAGAAGGCTTGGCCCATTTTCCTCCTTGACCCCTTGATGACCCCCTTCAACCTTGGACAGTCTAGCTTTCGTGTTCGTGCGTTTGACTTCTCTCCTCACCTCTTTCGCTTTTAATGCTCTGGGTTTCCGTTTCAACGTCTCCATATTTTTATCTTTGGTCTTAGCTAGCCGTATAACCTATACCATATCCTTTTTGAATTCGTGGTGGTGTGAGTTCGGCTTGGAGTTATTGGGAACATTCCTTGTGAGCAGTCCTGAGAGTCGAGGGAGGTACGCTTTCGCCAAGACAGGTATTCAGTTCACACCAGTCTACCCAAGTTGAACGGAGAGAGGGATCTTAGAAATACAAGAAATGAACATAGCTCAAGAAAGCCTTAAAGGGGGTTGCCGTGCAATACGCCCAAGGAAGCTCCTCTCCAGTTCCCCCTCATTCGCAAACGCAGCTGCCCTGAGCAGGGTCTACTGTCGCAGTGGACCCGGCTTTCCTAGCCTGCCCATATAATAATAGTGGGAGCTTGCAGTGTCGTGGATTAGAAAATGCGGCAAAGGTGTGGGAGATGCCTGTTTCGAAGATGCGTCATTGCGGGTGACGGACTTAACGCTATGAGCCGAAATCAAGTCGATGTCACACACTAGGGATCTAGACTGACACCACTCGTTCCTCGTACGAATACCATTCCGACAGTGGTCAAGGTCACGAAGAAGCCTGGTCTACTAATACTCTGACCCACCTCCGCATTCATCCTAACGCTCGACGACACGTAAGCTCTAATGTCGAACCCTTCATCCCGGACCCCCGAAGGCCATGCGAATGCCAGTGATGCGAAGGCACTGCGCCAAGCAGAATCCATCGAGCCACAGCTCGAAAATATTGACTTGAATGACCCACAATCGAGTACGGAGTCCCAGACGCCCAGGAGAAAGAAGCTTTCTGCAGTGAGCAGCAATGAGCGCCTCCGCAACCTATGGCCTCCTCACTGACCCGTTACATCCAGGGAGACCTTTTAGACAGACTAGAAAGAAGACGTTTGGGAATCGCCCAAATCTGTTTCACCGCTGGTGGCACTCCGGCCGGAAAGGGAAGCCATGGCGAAGTCGTCGTAGCGACTCTGACCTTGAACGATGGCACCTCAACGGACTCAGCGAATACGGTAGCTGTTAAGAAGTTCATATTAGGTGACGATGTTGATGAAGACAAATTTCTTCGAGTACGTCCGTTTCGCCACGGAGCTGGACATCGACCTGACTCGATCACCCAGACCTTCGCCAACGAACTGCGTATATTGGACGGCTGGACCACCCCAACATAATAAAACTGGTTGGATTCGTGGAGAATATGAAAAATCGTAATGCGTGGCTGGTATTTCCGTGGGAAGTCAACGGTAACGTCCGTGAATTTCTTCAATCCGGGTCGGGCAAATGGGAGCTTCCCGAGCGGGTATCTTTGGTAGGTTTTAGCTGTCAGCGTAAATTAGAGCTGAGTTAACCGTCATTATACACTGCCAGATAAAGGATGTTGCCAAAGGACTCGAATATCTTCACAGTCGACAGCCACCTATCCGCCATGGGGATCTCAAATCTGTGAGTTGTCGACAAACCCTTAACTACCGTGATCTGCTAAAGGGCTTCTTATTCAGCTCAATATCCTCGTGAACTCCGACCATCAAGCGGTTATCACGGATTTCGGCTCGGCGCGCATCCAGTCGGAGGCTCGTGGATCTGGAAACATGAGTGGTTCGCCTCGCGGGCAAGCAACCTCGACCAACTCTATTATTACGCTGGATGAAGGGTGCCCCGAAGTGACCATCTCGACTTCCAATGCACAGTTGACGCTCACAGGTCCGAGTTGGTCCTTCCGCTGGGCCGCACCAGAGATTCTAAATGAAGACGAGCCGTGCCTAGCCAGCGATATATGGGCTCTAGGTTGGATTGCGTGGGAGGTGAGTGTACGGATCCGACCTGAGAGCCACGATTTTCTAACAGCTGGTATGGTTCCTGCTGCATCAGATTGTGACGGATAATTATCCATTCCCCGAAGCCAAGACAAACAAGTTGATCACTGTCAAGGTCATCAAGGGTCTTCTACCTTCACTGTACGATGACGGCCAACTGTCCCAAATCGGCAGCCTTTGCTACGTGATGGCGAGATGTTGGAAGTCTGAGCCAAACGATCGACCCTCTGCGGCCGAGTGCCGCCGCACTCTTCAATGGATTGTAAGTGAAGTCTCAGGATAGTCGCTTAGCCAAATACGGACTGTAAAGGGTGGCAGCCATCCGCCGTTCCTAGAACTATAGGCGAAGGGATGCCTCAAATCCGGTCTGCCGCCCTGTTAGTGGAAATGGGCAACGTCCATCGCTTGCACGGCCGGTATAGGGAATCTTTAACGATTTTGGAGGAAGCTTCTGCACTAGCTCGATCAACTGGAGAAAGGAGAACGATGGCACGCGGTTTATACTTGAGCGTTGAAAGCTACCGAATTCTCAATGACTATGAAAAGGCGGAGAAAGCTTGCGATCAGTCTTTAGCCATTTACACAACCATCGGCGATACCAACGGCCAAGCGGACGCACTACAGAGCCTCGGGGAGATTCACCAAGTGCGATCCGATTATACCAAAGCAGAGGAATATCTCAGCCAAGCACTCGCCATCTACCAAAGCATCGGATCCAGTCTTGGCCAAGCGAACGTGTTGAGGTGGCTCGGACAGATCTACTTAGACCAATCCAATTATGCCAAAGCAGAGGATTATTTCAATCAAGCACTGGTTATCTTCCCGACGATCGGGGATAGCCTTGGCCAAGCAACCGTATTGATGGGGCTAGGAGAGATCCACCAAGCGGAATCCAATCATGAGAAAGCGGAGGATTATTTCAACCAATCACTGGCCATCTACACGAGCATCGGATACAGTCTTGGCCGAGCGAATGCATTCCGGAACTTGGGACTCATTTATCAAGCACGATCCAATTATGCAGAAGCCGAGGAGTCTTGGAACCAAGCACTGACCATCTTCACGAGCATCGGCGATAGCACTGGCCGCGGGAACGTATTTCTGGGACTTGGAGAGATTCATCAAGCGCGATCCAATTATCCTCAAGCAGAGGAATATTTCAACCAAGCACTGACCCTGTTCACCAGCATCGACCGCGGCCATGGCCAAGCGAACGCATTGTACGGGCTCGGAGAGATCCACCGGGCGCAATCCAATTATTCGAAAGCAGAGGAGTATTTCAGCCAAGCACTCACCCTTTACACGAGGCTCAGGCTGGATGATGGCCGAACGTACTCCCTCGTGCGGCTCGGTGAAGTCCTCCTTCGTGAAGCTCGTTTTTCCGAAGCAAAACCATTACTTGATGATGCAGCTCAGCTCTCAAAGCAGCTCGACTACGAATGGGCCCAAGGTCGCTCCAAGGAGCTTCTTGACGAGGTTCTCCAGGCGCTTAATCCATCCACCCAGCCGCCCCTCTGAACACTAGTTTCGTGACAAACTCATCACCCCGGACCCCCTGGCAATCGTTTCATCGGTTAAAGGTACACCCACCTGGTTCCCCTTTTTTTCATTGGTCGGCAATGTGTTTTTCTCATGTGTGTTTGCGATCTGCTTTTCTCTCTCATGTTTTTGTGCGCTTCTGCCTTCGGATATCGTGCTCACTCCCACTCCGAAACAATGTATTCCGCTCACATTGTGACTCTAGTTTAATCAAGCAAATTTGTAGGTTCCGAACTATACGTCTGAGATGGCCATTTTCTTCGGGGTATCGCCGTTTTGTCGCCTGTGTTCGCCTTGAGTGGTTAGCCTCATTTGAGGTCCTTTCGATCCCTCCGTCAGGGAATGATATGAGTTCTTCATGAACTGCTGCAGAAGCCGTGCATTCTGCTCCGAATGGGGCCCGCGTAACCCCCCTTATCATACAATCGATAACTCCACCTGCGCGGTAAACCCCATAGCCTGCCTAAATCACAATTTTCTAATCTATGGCTGTATCTCGAGCGCGATGGAAACAGGACGAAGGGAGGGGAGGTATGGACCTTGCTGATGTAGTGTTGGAGAAAATGGGATAAAGACGGAAAGGCTGAGAGCGAAAAGAAACCCAACGTACAGCAAAGGAGGCCAAAAGCACTGGCGTGGGTGGGAGATAACATTGAGACCAGAGCAAGGGAGAAGCCAGATGATGGACTTGGACGGCCAAAGATGCGCTTGGGAAGGTAATAAGGGCGGCGAAAGAGAATGTGGCGGTAGAAGCAAAAAGACTAGAATTGAACCAAGAGACGGAAGGATTACTTAAATACGCCAAGCATTCTAATAGGGAAAGAGGCTCAGTGACCAAAGCGAAAAAAGGCATGAGCGAGAATCGAGGCGGAATAGGGGTAAGGCGTGGGGGAATAGAGTTTGGATTCTTACACGGCAGGAGCTGATCGCCCAATGCGTTTTGAACTCCCCACGAGGTCAGCCCAACGAGCCCATCAAACGCATGATATTACCTTGGTAGATTTGAGGGTCGAATATGCATTATTCTGGAATCTTTTTCTTGTACCGGGTTGTAGGTGCCTGTGTGAGAAGGTCACATTGCCCGAATCCCGATAGGTTAGGTGGTTAGAAGATTCGAAGTAAATTAACCCCAAATAGAGGAATAGCTCAATTTGTTTGATTTATGGGTAGCAAAACACTTCGTAGTAGACTAAAATTGTTATCAACGACGACCAACATGCCTCCAGACTGACTCCCGATTTGGGAGAGGTACTTCCGATTGGTCGATTCCTAAAGCGCCCGTAAGTCCATATCGCTCTCGTCCTACGTTTTCCTCTCTCTATCCCACTGTCAACTGGCTCGAATCTTTGAGGGCGAGCCCTAGTGCCGATGTCACCGATGCATACAATGAACGATTAGTAGCTCGGTTTGACTCGGTAACTTGGTCACAGGAGGAGACTCTGCCGGTGTGTTGGGGGCCAGAATTGAATTCACTGTCCGAGATTCCATATTTCGCTTTGGTGAAAAGCCGACATGAGCCAATAAAAACGGAGGTCTCTCCTGGAGTTCATAGATAAAACCCCGAATGCATTTGCGTCCAGGAATATTATGAAAGGGTCGTACCCCGTCAATACTAGACGTGACCGCTCAGAAGAGGACCCTTTTATGCACTTAAGGACTCGGGAGTGGCTTCGGTTATGGAGGGAGGTCCCTCACTTTTATAGACGTCTTTCAGGGTTGACGGGATGGGACCCTGATCGGCCGACTCCGTGTTTAATTAACAACCGGAGCCGCGGCTCCCCCACTTTAAGCATATCATTGCGACCACGAGACCGCCACAATCCTCCTCGATGCGGAGGTGCTAGGGGCTTACAATAGTAAGGGAACGGAGTCGAGTACAAGCCTGTTCGGAGAATTCGGCCGCCCCGGGTTCCAAACTACTCTGGAACACAAAACGTGGTCCAGAATGCTCAGTAGGCAGGCCTGTAATTTGCCTTTCCGCGTGGCTAGATTATTACCATCACGGCTGCTGAGCAGTGGTTTTGTCCTCCAGCATGCTGAACGTCTCTCGACGGCGTGCAATCCACGCTGATGCGGACAGAGTCACGCTTTAGTTGATTTTAGCCTTGGGGGACTTTTTGGGGACTGGGTGATAGGTAGGCTTGTACCGGGGGGGGGGGGCAGCGCGGACCGGCTTTCCTTCCAACGACCACCGCCCCGAGAGTTCTGAGCGAGTTTCCTCGCCCCTGATCCCCCAGCGTACCGATGATCCCCTCCCACTTACATCACTCTAACACCGTCGCATCTCGACTTCGATGCTTTTATCATGCACCCTGGCCCCCCGCGTTGCTCGCGAAGGTCACAGCCCGTGGGTCGTGTTCACTCTCCTGGTTCTTCTCGCTCTGCTCCTCCCAACCGCATACGCAGGTTCTATGCACACAGCACTCTTTTTACCCCGCTCTGGGGACTTCCCCGTACCCGTGTCGATGGCCAGACATAGTCCGCTGACCACTCGCTGTTGCGTATCCCAATCCAGACCGGTTCAAAAGCAACGTCCACGACAGGGTCTCTGGCCTCTCGCACGCCTTTCCTCTGCTATCGCTGTGCATGTAGTTGCAAGGTGCTTCAACCTCGGACCTGCCTTGCTTGTGCAAGGCTTCCTGTGCACGATTATCCCTCATCAAACAGCGAGCCCCCTCTTCTCGCCCGAGCTAACGTCTACGTAAGATCTCTGACGTTAACCAATTTTATCGTTGTCTAATAGTCTTTCTATTCTTTGCTGAAGTGGGCCAACGGCAGGATCGACGACATACGCCTCCTCATCTTCGTTAAGGTTAGGATCCCAACAGCCAAGATCCTCAAGACCATCGACTTCGCGGTCTATTTCTTTTCATTCTTTCTCAGCTCAAGCTCTGGCACGTTCCCCGTTCCTTACGCTGTGGTAGTCGTTATTTACTAGCGTGTACACGCTATCTTTCCCATCGTGCTTGACTCCAGATCAAGTCCAGATTCGAATTACTAGAGGAAGGTCTCTCGACGCAAGAAGAACCCCTCTTTTCTCTCCAAGCACATAGAAAGTTCGATCTTCCCTCTCATCTCCCAGCTCCAGTCGACTTTACCAACGCCGAAACGTCCCCAACACCTCGTCCGGCATTTGCGGGTTGTCCTCCTCCAACCAACACTCCTCGTCTTGAGGTTGGATCTGTCCACGATATCAATATCTTTGTTGCTCCCCCGATTGCGCCGCAAACCTCGTTCAACCTGTCCTCGAACGTCGTCCTCTCTCCCACCTACCACGACGCCCAATGCTAATACAGTGGAGGAGCCAACATGAGGTTGTTAGTTTCAAGTCAAAGAGGTGTCTAACAGGACCCCTGAAAGCTCTCAGAGAGGTCGGATCCGAAACCCCCCTTTTTAGGGGGTTTCGTCCTTCCGCAATCTC
>WSTY01000599.1:0-16805 GCA_019633465.1 Tulasnella sp. 417 | reverse complement strand
CCATCTGTCAAAATGACGTGCAATAGCCTCAACAAAAGCATATGGAGCAAAGGAATATCAAGTATTTTATTAGTGAAGGCTAATCAGTCGGTTGGAGCCTTGGAGACTCCTATTACATGGGGGGGACAGATGACGACCAAGAACATGCCAAGAACGTGCTAAAAACCGTATAGGGCCCGCAGTTTTCATGATATCATCTTCCCCTAAATCCAGTAACCTATGGTAGAGCAGATTAGTAAAGAAGCAGATTAGTAAAGAGGGGATTTGGTTGACATAAGGAGACTGCTCACCATTGTCTGATTAAGGAGGGTCACCCAAAGTCCTCGACGTGAGGGGCAAACAGATGGAGAGGAAATGAAGCGCTAAGGCAAGAACCAAAGACTTACAGAGCACAGTCCCTGTGAGGCGCCGATAGGTAGTGGTGGGTGTGACTTTGGTATATGAGGTGGGCCATTTCAACTTCGACTGGAACATTCCGTGAGCAAATGGATCCCCACTTCCAGCCCTTCAACTTACTCAAATGGACAGTTGTATACTAGCACATCCCCTGTATCATAGACAAGCAGATGTATATTGGTTAGCAATGTATATAGAGCTTTGCAATGGACTGGGAGAAACGGGATACCACCTACCTTGGCAGTTCACGGATCATGGCACATCTCACTCTCGAATCATCAAATGTGCTCTGGGGTTTCTTTTGCTAGCGTTGGAGCAACGCGCCTTACGTGATTAGAATTAGATGGGTAGGGTTGAATGTCAGGTTGAGAACGAACGAGCAAGCTGAAACCGTTGTTTGTTCGTTGACGATGTTGGGTTGGACTTGGATGTATCGCGGTTTGTCTTGGGCGAGGGCAGCTTTCATGGGGGGACTCCTGTCACCCCAAAATCTCGCCCAAACACGGAGCCAAAGTGCTCTCCGGAACTTCCGGTCGCACTGGGAAAAGGAATAAATAAACGGGGTGCCCGTCAAAGTTTTACGGCCAGGAACTTCACAGTGAATCGTCGGTTCGACGTGATGAACATCGAGAATTATGATCTGATCCTTGGGACACCTTTCCTATTCCAGCACAAGGTCGCTTTAGCATTCAACCCTTCGTTATTGACAGTAGGCTCAGGGAATTCCTTACCTATCGAGGGGGAAAATGTTTCGGTTATACCCTCCAAGGCGGCGGACGTCGCCGAAGGTCACCTAGAATCCTTACGTCAGCAACTCAGGAACGACGCTCGAGATCTCTGTGAGGATATGAAGAACACGGGGTTACCTCCACTGAGGGACATAAATCATAAAATTGAATTGATTGACCCTACCAAGAAATACTCGTGGAGACAACCTAAGTGTCCGGAAGCCATAAGGGGACTATGGAACGAAAAGCGTGATCAGTACATGAAAAGCGGGAGATGGAGATTTCGAACCGGAAGGAACGCATCACCGTTACTAATCCTCCTGAAACCTAAACCAGGACCTGATGGGAAACCTAGGATCCGCACAGTAGTGGATAAGCGAGAAATGAATGCAAACACGGTGAAACAGACGTCGCCTTTACCTGATATGGAAGCTATGCTTAGAAACGCTGCGAGGCATAAGTATCGGAGCCTGCTCGATGGGAAAGACGCCTATGAGCAAATCAGGGTGACGCCTGAACACGTGAAACATACCTTGTTTAGCACCCCCGACGGGACGATGGAGAGCTTGGTATTACAACAAGGTGACTGCAACGGAGGAGCGACGTACCAATCAGTCATGAACCACATTTTTGCGGACCACATAGGCAAATTCATGGACGTGTACCTAGACGACATCTTGATCTACTCCAATTCCATCAGAGAACACATGGAGCACGTGCGGACGGTCTTCCGAATACTGAGGGAACAAAAGCTTTATCTTTCGGCCGACAAGATGAATTTCTTCGCGAAACGACTTACATTGCTCGGACATATTGTAACAGATGAAGGCATCCAGATGGACCCTCACAAAGTCGAGACCATCCAGAATTGGAAGACCCCCACGAACAAGGAGCTACTAGCCGGCTTCCTCGGTTCGGTTGGCTACCTAGCTAATGGTATCAAAAACGTAAGGATACCCATGGCGGTACTTACTAGACTCACCGGTTCTGATAAATCGTTTCAATGGGGTCATACCGAGCAACGAGCGTTCGACGAGATCAAGCAGATGGTTACTGCACACAAGGACAAATACCGCGTCGCGTTAGACTATTCGAAAGGCGCGCCGCCGGTTAACCTCACGTGCGATGCGAGTCTAACTGGCGCTGGAGGACATCTTAGCCAAGGCTTAGACTTAGAAATAGCCAAGAATGTAGCCTTCTGGAGTGGTAAATTCAACTCAGCTCAGCAGAATTACCCTACGCACGAAAGGGAATTATTAGCGATCGTAGAATCTCTCAAACGGTTCAAGCACCTGCTGCTCGGAGTAAAGTTCAGGATCTATACAGACCATAAGGCGCTAGAACATCTGTTGACGCAAAAGGAACTATCGCCGAGGCAAACCCGATGGATTGAGTTCCTCTCACAATTTCACTTCGACATCGTGTATCTACCTGGCGATAAGAATAAATTCTCGGACGCCCTATCACGAATGTATAGCGCTGAGGCACAAGGCACCGTTCGAGCTACATCAGAGTACGTCAGCGTCGACCCAGATGACGAACCGTTACCAAGACCAGTGGTGGTAAGGTTCAACCCACCAGTGGATACCGGAACGCGACTAGCGGCGATCCTTGCCTACAACGAAAATGAAGGACGATCAGAGCCAAGGAGGTCGAGTCGCAATAGGAAACCTACCGGTCCTGAACAGAAGCTCGCAAAATGGCAGGAAGCGATCGAAAAGGTCGGGCAGACGCCTCGAAAGAAACCTCAAAAGGCTAAGTCCGATAAGTCCGCGACGATCGGAAGGCGTGATGCTACTCCGGATCCCGATACCAATGAAGGACTGAATGAGAACCCATCGGTAGCAGAAGGACCAATCACAGAAGGATTGAGTGAACCGGCGGGTGTAATCGTATCGGCGGAGAGCGACAAACAAACCGAGTTAGAAGCTAATCCCGATTTGGATGAGGAGGTACCTCATGGAGAACCCCTCGACGTGCCCCGACTTCCGGAACCCTTACCGGCTATCGTTTCGTCAGGAGAATCTATTGACGTTTATGAACGCATTCGAGGTAAATACAAAGGAGATAGTTTCTTCGCTGAAGTCATCAACAATCCAACGCAGTACCGTAACTTCGAGGTGGAGGGCGACTTAGTCTACCTAAAGGACGGATCGCTTCGACTCCTGTGCGTTCCCGACTTCAAAGTAGGGAATCGACGAATGCGCGAAATACTTATCACACACGCTCACTCCATATTAGCTCACCTGAGCGCGAGAAAAACGACTCAATACTTACGAGAGCACGTGTGGTGGAAAGGCTTAGCCTCGGACGTGGCAGCGTACTGCGAATCTTGTCAAGTTTGCGTATCCAGTAAAGCTCAGACTACGAAACCCTTCGGCCTCCTGAAAACGTTAGAGGTACCACGTCGTCCCTGGCAGTCCATAGGAATTGACTTCGTAGGGCCTTTACCGTCGTCGAGAAACAGGCACGGCTTCTTTGATATGATATGCGTAATCATAGACCACCTTACAATGTTCGTACATTTGGTTCCTGCGGACCAACGATGGAGGGCGCCTCAAATAGCCGAAATGATATTCGATTCTGTCTACAAGTTACATGGGCTACCAGAAAAGATCGTCAGCGACCGCGACTCCTACTTCACAAGTACCTTCTGGAGCCACTTACATAAGTTAATCGGAGTCGAATTGAAGATGTCGACGGCCTATCATCCTCAAACTGACGGCGCTACCGAAAGAGCGAACAGAACTATAACCCAAATGCTCCGTCAGTGCGTGTCACCGAACCAGAAAGACTGGGTGATGAAGTTACCTGCTATTGAATTTGTCCTGAACTCTGCGCGGTCAGACTCGACCGGTTTCTCTCCATTTTTCCTGAATTACGGTAGACTACCCCACCCTATGATCTGGAAATCGGACTCCGATTATCCTGGGGTGAGAGTATTCGCTCAACGAATGAAGGACGCCATGATGGGTGCGCATGACGCTGTAATTGCGGCCCGAGTTAAGCAAACGACCCAAGCGAACAAGCATAGGAGACCCGCACCTTTCGAATTGAACGACCTGGTATATTTGAGTACCGAGAACCTATCTTTGCCTAAGATGAGAGCTCGAAAGCTGCTTCCAAAGTACGTCGGACCCTACCGCATAGTGGCCGTCAAAACCCCCGGCGCGACTTATGAATTGGACTTACCTGGAGAATTCAAGAGAAGGGGAATTCACCCCGTTTTCCATTCATCGCTACTGCGACCGCACATACCTAGCGACGACAGGAGATTCCCTGGTCGTGAGGTCAAGCAGTTTGCCGCGTTCGGCGGTGCCGAAACTGAGAGCACCGTTGAGAAAGTCTTGACGCACTACGGAAGAGGATCCGAGGCTATCTTCAAAATACAATGGAAGAGCGGAGACTCCACATGGGTCAGTTACCGAGAAGCGAAACAGCTGGAACCGCTAAGGGCGTACCTTGACCTATTGGGGGTAAAGGACGTGTCGGACCTCCCATTGGGGAACAGCGAGGTACCTGGAGACGTTCAAATCTTTTCGGGAAGCATCCAGGTCCCAGGAGACGAAGGCGAAGGTATAAGAAGAAGCTATTCAGAGCGAGAGATTCGACATCAGCTCCCCCCTCAGAGTCGATTCTCCTCTCCTACACCCTCACCTTCTAAATTCCACTCGTCTCTTCACTCACCCGAAACCATGTCCACCCAATTCTCCCCGGATGAGCTCCAGCTCATGTTCGAATACGATTCTCAGCTCGCGATCCGCGAAGTAGCGCTCGACATGGGACGAACCTATACCATCCAAATGGCCAAGCCAGCCGGCTTCGACGATTGGCTCGAGACCCCCAACGCCATCAGCGCGTATTCCTGGATCCACGAACGACGTGTCGCCAACGAACTAGACCCAGCGGAGCTAGGAAAGAAGATCCTTCGTAACTTGGTTCGAGATAACATGAACAGCAACGCTCACCGAGTGAAGCACGAACGCCCCCGCAGTTGGAGACCCAAAGGCGGCGATTTCTCAGCCGCCAGGACCTCTTCGAACGTCGAGTCTGCCAACGCTGGTAACCAAGGAGCCCAGAGTAACAATAACGGAACTGTCCACGTCAACCCAGCGATATTCCCTATGGCTTACACCGGTATCCCGGGCGCGTTCCAGCATGGCATGATGCCGAACGCGTACTACCAAGGCATGCCTATGCCCGGATCTCCTTCGTTGAACGGAACCGTTCCTACCATGGCCGCAGCGACCACCAACGGCTATGTATCTGTCTACACCGGATCGAACAACGGCAGCACCAAGCGTCGCTTCGAGGACGTCGAACGCACCTCCACTCCAACCAAACGCCACAAGAACGGACCTACTGTAGGCGCTGGCACTGGTATGCAAACCAAACGTTCTAAACCTGCTAGTATTACACGCTCTAACAAATCACGTACCAGATTTGGCCAACAGCTTCCTCGGACTCGAGGTAGAAAGCTCGGGCGGAAGTCCCCCGTCGGATTCCGCGACCACAGGATCCAATCAACTGGACAAAGGAAAAGAGAAGGCGGTCGAAAACCAATCAGACATGCTGATCGACGCCTTCTCATCAACTTAAGCGAAATTATTGTACGTGTCGTTTACCTTGTAAACGAGGAGGGCGTGTGTGAGCGCGCGGGCTTAACGGAGCTGGCGCACGACCTCCGTCGCGCCGCACTCTCACTGGACTCCTCACTGACCACCCGAAACCCGCAGGCCGACGAGCACCGAAGGCGAAGTTCAACCACCGACTCTAGGCACAAGAAGCATGGTCAACCGCATGCTCGCAAGAACAACAACAACAACCGTCGTATCTTCCATTCCTTTTAAGTATACTTGAGGCACATCGCCCACGCCGCTCCCTGTTCGTTCCTAACTCTCCAGTATATAAGTAGGTAGCTACTAGTAGACGATGTACCTCAGCTTCTCTCACTCCCCCCTTCGATATATACTCTTTTGACCACTGAACTCCCTCGCGTGTCGGAACAGTAGAATATCCAAATCAGGAAAGAGATAAGTTCGGCGCAAGCCCTGTAAATCGCCGGGCTTACACCAGACCGTTCCACGGTCAACCAGGTTGCGTTCCGAGCCTCACAGCAAAGTTTGGAAATCTCGTTGCTGGGATTATTGATTGAATGTTGGGTTCGCCCTCGCTAGGCGAAGATCTGGGTGCGACCATATGGACACCTATTTGCAATACCCGGTACTTGATGCCGGGGAAGGTCATGCTTGGCTAATGGATGGTCACTGCGCACGACCTTGTGGATTTCACGCTCAACGGTGTCGATAGCTCATGTTTGTTTCTCCCTCTCTTGGTGAAGACCCAGATCCCGAGCCACAATGGTTGTCGTTCAACCTGGGTCAGAACGTGTTATAAGGTTGGGCCGCGGTACGCCGTGTAACTAGTGTCTGAGATGAGCTCCGGACCGCAGGTCTTGAACTTCTAGGTAGCCGCTCTGCTGAAATTCGATCTACTTGGTACGCTCCGTTGCACGGGAGACAACGAAAATTGGCCTTGGATTTACTGGGACGAAGCGACTGACACTCGCCAGAGAGCCCCGTCGGTGTCGTCCTTGACTCACTTGATGCTCTATGTTGTAACCGAACGAGAATGCAGGCGGCTTCAGGCTCTTGTCATCAGAATCAAACCGACCCGGCTTTAATGAGATTGTTGCTCCTTTTAGGCTCAGGAGCGGTCCTGTTCGCGTTTCAGCAAACCAACTTCGGCAGCCGCCTTATCGCTAATAGATGATTCACAGGAGGATATCATATGCACGTAGTATAGACACCGATGACTAGTTAAGAATGTGAGCGATGGCGAGTCAAGGAACGTTCGCCTTGAGCCTTTACACCCACCCCGCGCAACAACACGCAATGGCCAGTCGGGAGCAACCACACCCCCGGTAGGAGCGACAGGATCACGTCGGGCGACAGGAAACTCCAGATGAGGACCTTGATACCCTGGGGGGGGTTGTTCGGGGGTATTGTGGACTACTCACGGAGAGGGGAGTTAGTAGGTGAGATCAATAGCCTCAATCAAAGGCGGGGTAGGCGTATTGAGATATGACTGCCAACGAATTTCGCCCCGTTAGGTCTTCGGAAGGACGCTTTGGGGAGTGACAGCGTTCGATGGCAAAGTGTTAAGCGCGTTCCTCGGTTGTGTTTCTCGGAGCGCCCCACACGAAGTTGTCGGAACTCTCTGTGGACCTCTGCGACAGGGGGAGATCCGGTCATCCAAGGCAAACTGGCTCAGGCCGGTCGTCTGGGGAAGAGACTCGCAAGGACGATTCAGTGGGCGCGAAAGCTGTCCAGGAATGACGGTCAACCCTTGACTGAATGGGATTGTGTTTGTGGCGGAGGGCTGAAAGCCTCGGGAAACCCTTCTGGACCCTTACACAAGTTATACAAAGATGATGTCATTGAGACGTTTTTACATCCGCTAGAGGGTCACCCTTTCCATTCAGTCTGAACGAGAACGGAACATTCTCTTGCAATTGAATCACGGCGATAACGGATGAGCAATGCCGATCCATTGTGCCGCTGATTCTGTTCCATCCAGGCGCTGAGGAGACGTCAATAGACCTACGCCTCTGTGGTATCGCACACAATGAAAACTCCAGCACGTTCCTTGTTCTGGGTCTAGACGACTCTTATTGACTTTGCGGTTTCCTGATCTGGTTCCTCTCCAGCTCCATCATGCTAGCCGTAGTACTCACCGACGTGTGGTTGATCAATCTGGAATCAAGGGGCCTGTCGATCGCAGGACAGGTCTGGTGACGCGGCCCTCGCGGAGGGCGGCGTGAAGGAAACACCTGCAACGAAGGCCAACATAGGTCTCATTCTACGAAAGAGCCTCCAGTACACTAGGTGGGGAGGCGCGATAGCCGCTTGATGCGCTCCGCCTATGCCAGGAGCGGGGAGTTAAAGGGGAGGAGAGGGAAGGAACGAGCGACGACGTCTTTGCCCCTGCCCCTCATAAGTCTGCGAGGAGGTTCGATTCCGCAATCGTTCGGACTGGAATGTACCACCTGCGCCCTTTTTCGTCCAATAAAGAGGCGACCCCTTATCAAGCCCCGGGTGGGGGGAAACGGGGCAGAACGACCAAACGTCGGTTTTTGTGGCGACAATCAATCTCCCTACTCTACTTTTTGCGGGGTATTGAGCCAAGGGAGCAAGTCAGCTGCAGCGTCCACGGGTCGTCTGACCGCGCTCGTATGACCCTCCTTCGGAGGGGGCTTCGGGGGATAACGGTCCGAACTTGCGCTCCCTTTTCAAAAGAACCCATTACAGCCGGGAAGAGGATTTTTGAGTTGGCCGTTGGTCTCGGTCCGGGACGAGTGGGCCGGGTGAGTGAATGATTGGTTCGGCGATGCAGCTCAATTGAGGAATGGCACTCGTTTCGTTCGACCTTATAGGGCGGGATGAGTGCAAGGTTCGGATTGCGTATTGGTCGTATTGGAGTGTGGCCACCTGAGCCACTCGAAGGTGGAGGTCACATGAGTTTGATGGGGGTAACAGCCTCAGGGTCGTCTGGTAACCTGGAGGATGATCACTAGGTATTCTAACCCACGGCGTATGATTCGGTCTCGAGTCCAATTGCATATGAGCATCATGAATCGTCGGCGTCAAACACGGCTCACGGAAGAGGCGCCATCCCGCACTGGCAAGGATAGTTAGATTCTTGAAACATCATTTTCAATAATGGGAAAGATCTTTGTTCCCTCTTTCCATCGTAATTGGTGTCATACCTGATGCTTCAAACTTGAAGCCTATGCAAAAACCCTCAGGACTTCCAGTCACCCCATGCATACCAGCCGAACCTAACACTTTGAGGAAATGAAGCCATCAGGGAGGTATTAAGACTTTAAAGAAGAGCTGATCCGAAATGACAGCCAAATACCGGCAGAACGAGTATCGCGTTGGAGCGGAGGCAACGGCGTTGAAAGCTTTGACGCGCCCACCAGGCCGAAGTGTCGAGGGTTCTTCAGGAAACCCTTTTTTGGGCGCCATGAAACCAGTTTTACAGGGGGTACGCAGTCGGTAGGACCACGCGGAACATCTGCGAGTGGCTTGCGGAAATATTGTATCTAGATTGTCACCCCGAACAAGTGTGATGCTGTTTCTCTCCATGGAGACGGTCACAGAAGGTTACGTGGCTGCAGGAATGGTTGGGATCAACTGTTAAAATGTACTTAAGAAAGGCAAATACGGCGAATTGTCTTTTTGTTGGTCCGCTGACGTTTGCTGATTCCCATTACTCAACTAAGTTTCGGACTCTGAGCACCCACAAGTATACTCTATTTGATTAACGAGGACCAATCATTGAACCATGTGGCTTCACCTTCTTAATATAGCTTCAAGCTTGTCTTTGGCTCTGCACGTGTCTCTTGCGCCCTGGCGATCTGGCGTCGGGTGGATCCGAGCCATGAAGGCACTGCCTTAGGCAGTAGTAAACGTATGAAAATCATTGATCGAGACATGTAGAAGACGGAACACCTTACTTTCGTCCTAGCAACTCGTATTTATTGTTAAACTCTCATACCACGGCAGTATAAGTGGCGGTAAATCCAAGCCGAGAGGTTGGCTCGTCCTTTGAGATTTAACATATGTCACAGATTACTCATGAACGAGAGGTTGAATGGGGCCAAAATCACGAAGCAAGAATATACTTTACGCAAGAAAACATAGCCAACCCGGGAGAAAGTCAAGTACAGGAACGGGGATAAAGTGACGGAGACCCTCGACGGGAAGGACACGACGTAAAGGCACCTACGCCCACGAGAGTAACTACTGGTCCGATAAGCAACGGGTTTCAGCAAGAAAATTGTGACACGATGTAACGGATTCGCGCATGCCAAGTTCACCGAAAACTGTGGATGCTTCTCGAGCTAGGCGCTCTGCCTCCTCGTACTGCGCTTGGTTACGATGTAGCCAGGCCAGGTGGAGAGAGATGGTAGCTGAAGAGCACCGGTCTCCAATTTGATAATAGATTTCACGAGCATTCGAATATGACTCCTCTGCTTTTGCATATTCGCCTCGGTTAGATTGGACGCGTCCCAGGCCCTGGACCGACCGCGCAAGGCCGAGTCGATCGCCGATTTTGGAAGACAGGTCACGAGACTGGGTGTAAGACACCTCAGCTTTGGAATACTCGTGCCGCATACGGTACAGGTCTCCCAGAGCCCTGACCGACTGCGCGAAGCCGCGCTGATTGCCGATTTTGGAGTATAGGTCACGGACCTGGATGTACGACTCCTCCGCTTTGGAATCCTCGTTCCGCATACGATACAGGTCTCCCAAAGCCCTGACCGACTGCGCCAAGCCGAGCTGATAACCGATTTTGGAGTACAGGTCACGGGCCTGGATGTACGACTCCTCCGCTTTGGAATGCTCGTTCCGCATACGGTACACGTCTCCCAAATCCCTGACCGACTGCGCGAAGCCGAGCGGATCGCCGATCTTGGAGTACAGGTCACGGGACTGGACGTACGACTCCTCCGCTTTGGAATGCTCGTTCCGCCTACGGTACACGTCTCCCAAAGCGTTGATCGACTGGGCGAAGCCGAGCTGATTGCCGATTTTGGAGTACAGGTCACGAGACTGGATGTACGACTCCTCCGCTTTTGTATACTCGCTCCGAATACGGTACACGTTTCCCAAAGCCCTGACCGAATGGGCGAAGCCGAGCTGATTGCCGATTTTGGAGAACAGGTCACGGGACTGGATGTATGACTCCTCCGCTTTGGAATGCTCGCCCTGCATATGATACACATCTCCCAAAGCCCTGACCGACTGGGCGAGGCCGAGCTGATCGCCGATTTTGGAGAACAGGTCACGAGACTGAATGTACCACTCCTCCGCTTTGGAATACTCGGTCCGCAGACGGTACACGTCTCCCAAAGCCTTGACCGACAGAGCGAAGCCGAGCTGATCGCCGATTTTAGAGTACAAGTCACGGGACTGGATGTACGACTCCTCCGCTTTGGAATGTTCATTCCGCATGCAATACATGCCTCCCAAAGCCCTGACCGACCCGGCAAAGCCGACCCGATGGCCGATTTTGGAATACAAGTCACAGGACTGAATGTACGACTCCTCCGCTTTGGAATGCTCGTTCCGCCTGCAGTACACGTCTCCCAAAGCCTTGATCGACTGGGCGAAGCCGAGCTGATGACCGAGTTTGGAGTAAAGGTCACGAGACTGGATGTACGACTCCTCCGCCTTGGAATACTCGTTCCGGATATGGTACACGTCTCCTAAAGCGTGGACCGACTGGGCGAAGCCGAGCTGGTTGCCCATTTTGGAGTACAGGTCACGGGATTGGATGTATAATTCCTCCGCTTTGCAATGCTCGCTCCGCATATGGTACACGTCTCCCAAAGCCCTGACCGACCGGGCGAAGCCGGGCTGATGGCCGATTTTGGAGTACAGGTCACGGGACTGGATGTGCAACTCCTCCGCTTTGGAATGCTCGCTCCGCATACGGTACACCTCTCCCAAAGACTGGATCGAGTCAGCAAAGCCGAGCTGGTCGCCGATTCTGGAGAACAGGTCGCGGGACTGGATGTACGCCGCCTCCGCTTTGGAATACTCGTTACGCATATGGTACACGTCTCCCAAAGCCCTGACCGACTGCGCGAAGCCGAGCTCATCGCCGATTTTGCAGTAAAGGTCACGAGACTGGATGTAAGACTCCTCCGCCTTGGAATAATCGCTCCGCAGATGGTACAGGTCTCCCAAACTCTTGGCCGACTGGGCCAAGCCGAGCTGACCGCCGATTTTGGAGTACAGGTCACGGGCCTGGATGTACGACTCCTCCGCTTTGGAATACTCGGTCCGCTTGCAGTACACGTCTCCCAAAGCGTTGACCGACTGGGCGAAGCCGAGCTGATGCCCGATTTTCGAGTACAGGTCACGGGACTGGATGTACGACTCCTCCGCTTTGGAAGACTCGTTCCGCATACGGTACACGTCTCCCAAAGCGTTGATTGACTGGGCGAAGCCCTGCCCATTGCCCATTTTGGAGTACAGCTCACGGGATTGGATGTACAATTCCTCGGCTTTGGAGTGCTCCATCCGCATTTTGTACACGTCTCCCAAAGCGTGGACCGAGTTGGTGAAGCCTAGCTGATCGCCCATTTTGGAGTACAGCTCACGGGATTGGATGTACCACTCCTCCGCTTTCGAATACTGAGATTGTATGCGGTACACTTCTCCTAGTGAAAACAGAGCTTCGGCCTTGCCTTCCATATCACCAACTGCCTTAGAAGCATCGAGAGACTCTTCATAGTACGCTTGTGCGTTTTTTGCCATGCCATTTTGGAATTCAATCCCGCCCAGAGCTCGCAAAAGTCGACTGGACCGAGTTGTAGTGGGAGCATTTTCTCCCGTGCCTGAGGGTATTGTCGAATCCTGAAAGAGTCGGCCGTCACTTTGAGTCAAGAAACGCGCAAATACAAATACGTCCTACCATGAAGGAGAGTACTTGCCGGCATCCCATAGCTGGTGGTCGCTCATTCGCATCTAATCTCCAACAATCCTCCATAAGACTACAAAGTACTTTAATCTGGTTGAGTTGGGCGTTATTGCGAATCTCTGGAATATCCATGGTTACGATCCGCGAAATGACCGTGGGTTCAGGTTCCCCATCAAACGGAAAGTTGCCTGTGACGGCCTAGGGGGATCAGACAGAGATCTTGAGCGGCAGCCATGTCCAATATACGCATGCGCACCTCCCAGCAAGTCCAGCCAAACGCCCAGATATCACTCCCCAAGCCAGGCGGTGTTTCACTCAACAGTTCAGGGGCCGCCCATCTAACCGTCCAGGCTGGACCTGTCATTGTGATAGACTCGCCTGAAGCGGTGACCTCTGCCTTCAATGGTTCTCTCGCGGTTACTTCCGTTGAAGCTCCGTGTTGTATCGTCGTCACCTCGTCCACACTTACACTGTCAGACACCGCTTCGGTCGTCGAATGTATAAGGCGAGCAGAACCAAAGTCCGTAATCACAGCTCGGTTCTGAGAGTTTACGAGGATGTTGAGCTGCACTTAGAATGACCTTTAGCTCGGGTGGAAGGAGGATGTGGACCTAACTTACAGATTTCAGATCACCGTGACAGATCGGTGGGTTCCTTCCGTGAAGGTAACTCAATCCTTTGGCCACATCGTATATCTTGATTGCCTTTCCTAAGTGAAATGAACAGGAAGAATAGGCAAAGGCCGCACCTACCAAAGAAACACGTTCCGGGAGCTCCCAGTTTCTAGACTTGACGAACTCCCTCAAGTTGCCATTCTTTTCCCAAGAAAACACCATCCAGGCAACACCTTTATCCACGTCCTCAACGAAGCCAACAATCTTCACCACGTTGTCGTGGGATAGCCCATCCAGGAGACTCACTTCATGCGCAAATGGCTTAGGATAGATTGCAAACTTATCAGATCTCCTGTTGGCGTTCAGGAACGAGGGTGCGGGCTCACCGCAAGGGCTCGGTCATTATCGATTTCTAAATCGATGCGCAGTTTCTTGACCGCAACATACTCTGTGGCTTCGTGTCCTGAGTAATATGGGGGCTGACCCGAGGCGAGAATTGCTACCTCGACGTCTGCAGTCCCGCCTGTTGTGGGTTCTCGATCTTCAATCAGTCTGATTCGGGTTCTGTCGATCCGCAGGTGCGCCAGAGACCCAAGCGTTCGCCTCTAAATCACAGATGCAGGCTATTAGCCCGACACAGTCTCATCGAGAGGTTATACTGTCTAACCGCTTACCGGGCAGATTCTGAGAAGCTGCATCTCCCCCAGCACTTGGTCGGGGGCGGAGGCTTGGGCGCTTCTCACTTGACGGCCTTGTTCGCTCTCATTGATGCTCTCGTTCATTGTAGAATAAGGTCTGAATAATCTACGATCGGAGGGGAAGGTGTGTCTCGGGAGGGGGGGTGGCGGTTTTAACAGTGGAATGCTGTCCCTTGCACAACGAGGGATTTCCCTCGGCTGAAAACCTTAACCCGTGCATTTTCGACCCTTATTCATTTTCCAAGACACATCGTATATAATCGATAACGCCGCCTGCGCGGTATTTCCATAGTCTGTCAACATACTGACTTCTCGACCCCTTTGGGTTGCTCGCCAACCCTCATCCAGTATTTTCGAGTCCCCCGTGGATCTACTCCCCCCACGGTTGGTGTGACTTTATCAAAGATCCAATCACATACCGCCGTTCATGCTGGCACCGTCCCCCCACATATCTAATGCAGATGTCGATGGTTTTACACTGTTACTAGTATGTATCATTATAATCTTCATCACTCTATGTGCTCAATGCGGTCTTGGCCAACCCCATGCTTCTGAATTTAACAAAGAAGCCGATCAAAGATTCCGTGTGCACATGTAAATACAGGGTGCACTCAGGTAGAGCGTCGGCTATCCTTGCAGAGACTAAATTAGGCAATGTCGACCGGTCCTCGCCTGACGAAACCTTTGGGGAAAAGACCGTGCGGATAATATAATACAAGGCGGTCATAGGGTATGACATTCTGTATCTACCTACTCAACCCTTCGTCTGATATCCTCACTATCGATTCCAGTGTTGACGAGGCGTCGGGCCAATCGACGGTCGTGCATACGACGCCAGAGGTGGGGGGCTTGCCCTGACAACATTTAGAGTTGCTCTACCAAGGTTCTTTTCAACTTAGCTATATGAATCTTTAGGAACTCTAGTCAAGCTTGGGAAATCTAAAGTCGGGGAAGGGGCCGGAAACAGGTATCCTGAGGGTCCTCAAGGATCGTAGTAAGGAGTAAGATCAACGACACCCTTTCACACACGGTGTAAGGCAAGCAAATATTTTTCCGTGAAGGAAACTTTCATGCGCTGTCGGCCTGGGCGAGCGCCAGACTGTGCCAGGGTCGCCGAGATTGCGTTCCTTACCTTACAACACAGTTTGAACATGTCGTGACTGGAATTATTTGGCTGAGTGTCGCTTCTGCCTCTGCTATGCGAAGATATGGGTGCGACCAAAAGGACCCTGACCTGGATTCCATGGGACTTTCTGCAGAGGCAGAGCCGCGCATGGTCACCGCTCACAACCTTGTCGGTTTAAACCTCAACAATATCCATGGCAAAAGTTGGTTTCTTTCGATCTTGGCGAGGACCGAAAGGCCGGGCCTGAAGGTGCTGTCGTTCAAGCGCCGTCAGGATGCGTTAGGCGATCGGTACGCAGAACGACGTACAAGACCTCATGGCAACCGGTGCCCTAAGATGAGCCCAAGAATGCAAGTATTGAAGGTCCAGGCAGCAGATCCGCTGAATGTCGACTAATTGGGCAAGCTCCGTTGCACGGAGACCCCCAAAATCTGACGCTGAATCTACTGGGACGAAAATTCGGCGCCCCCCCTAGGTCGAGCTGTACAATTGACGCACGTGAAGATTTCTGCCCTGCCGAGCGGGAATACCACGCTGGCGTTGGACTCGATGGTCATTCGCTGTGGGAGTTTCAGACCCTTCTCATTAGAATTGAAGTGATCGAATGACTATTGAGCAGCGGTGGACGAAGGTAGTAGTAATGGACTGTATATAGAGCGCGATTGTCGTAGTAGAAAATACTGAATTGATGATTTTATCTACATTCGAACTAGACCGCCTTTTATCGGTCGGTCATACAATTATGATTAAGAGGAACGAAGGAATGCCCTTAATGGGTAATTCCCGTTTAGTACGAACTACCGAGGGTATTCCCGCCCTCGGTACTTTATTCAACTCTTAGACTCGCGCCGCCACGAACCTTGAGTCGGTCTCCCAGACCGTCCTCCAACAATGTCGCCATTGCCTCTTTTAGCACAATTCTCACTGCGTTTTTCGGGTTTGAGCATGCTGAACCCGACAGTCGACTTATCACTGATAGGTTATTTACAAAAAGGTGTCATCTGTGCGCAAAATGTGAGCGGTAATTATGGGGTAGGAATGTGAGCGGCAGCGAGTCAACGAACCGTGTGAGCATTGAGCCTGGCAACGATGCCCCAGTCGGGGAGCACCACCGCCCCTATCGCGACTAAATGATCAGACTGTGCGACAGGAAAATCTAAAGAGGAAATTTGGCACTGTAAGGAGTTGTTTAGGGGCGCTGGTGATTGCTCGGGGAGAGTGAGGTTGGTGAGTAGAATCAACCACCGCAATAGGAGCTGGGGAGGTCTATTGGGCAACAATTATTGCCTCGTGGATTTGATTTGGGTTGTTCAATTCATCTAAGCATTGGGGTAGCGGCCTGTAGTGAACGCTAGGGTGTCGGACAGCGTTCATACAAAGGCACTGTTAGGTCATCGGAAAACTCGCTCGGTAGTGACAGCGTTCGAAATTAAGCGACCCTCTCCCAATTGTGTTTTTAGGAGCGTCCTCTAACAAAATGGTCGGGACACTATCCGGGGGTCATGTTGGAACGGAGATAACGGACCGAACGCCTTTAGGCAACCCCGCCAGAGTGTCGTTGCCTTCTTACATAAGTAATACAAAGATGATGTCATTGAAACGTTTTAGCATCCGCTTTGGGGCCACCCTTTCCAGACTGTCTGAACAAGAAACAACCAAGTGACGGAAATATTTCTCGTGCAATTGACTCACGGGGATAACGGATTCGCAAAGCCCGATCGATTGTGACGCCGATTTCCGTTCCATG
>WSTY01000598.1:0-16817 GCA_019633465.1 Tulasnella sp. 417 | reverse complement strand
GTATGTAGCTAATCAAATTAATCATGGTTGTAATAAGGATCTTAACTTCGTTTGTCACACGCTCGTAAGTTACCGTCAGTGTCAATTGGATGCAATGCACACCAGGTTGTTGTTAGCCAGCACTTGAACATAAATATCAATTATTATAACATACATTGTAAACCAGTTGGCTATTTACTATTACTTAATATGCTCACTTCCCGCAGTTGCTGCCGGTGGGGCATGTTGGACGTTCCCCGACACCAACGGCTCAGTAGTTCGCATCGGCGACAATGGTGACGACCTTGACGCGCTCTCAGGGAACTCCTTCTGGCGTTACCGCCACCGCGGCGCCAGCTTAGTCAGCATGCCCTTTCGATCGGAAGGGGTCGCTGGCGGCGAGGGGCCGCTGCAGTCCCGCCTAGAGAATTCGCGCTGGTGGTCGCGTCTCGAGAATTTACATTGGCCCGCCTAGAGAATTCGCGCTCTCGAGAATTTGGCGTCACCCCACCGCGAGAATTCTCGGCGACCTTCGTCGATTATTCATCTGGAGGGACTTAGGCGTCAGGGAGGCTGGGGGTGGTGTTTCATATGCGGGGATGATTTTTTGACGAGTCCGGAATTTTTGAACAAACGGAGCGTCATAACGTTCGGACGTCCCGGCACTCAAGAGTTTGACAGCTCGGTCGGACGTGGCCGACGCTTTCCTCAGCCGGATCAGCGGACTGGAGAGCATCACGCTCACAATCGAAGAGCCGACCGATTTCGTTCCGGGACCGATTCGGATGGGGACCGTAGCAAATAGAGCGTCCGTCCGCGAACTGACGCTCCGTCTTTGCCAACACGAAAACTGGGCCAGGGAGCGAGTCTCGGCTTATATGGCTCTGTTCCCTAACGTAGACACGCTGAGAATTGTGCTAGCTCCTTATTATCACTCTGCCCTGACCCTGCCAGAGGGGGTGAAAGCTTGCCTCGACACGGTGAGTATTACTTCGAATGACCGGGACCACCGACCCTATTTGATGTGCTATTTAATAGTTAATGTCCACGATCCACGTCTTACCATCAATCCGCTATTTGGAGATTGATTACAGAGTCAACCGTGAAATCCCGGTCGGTGCGATATTAGTGCGACGGGAGGGTTACATCTCGGCGTATTGGGAGGACGAACAAATATTCGCCAAGTTGGACGAGTTTATAAAAGAAATTAGGTCAGTCTGCCCAACATTGAAAACGGTCGTTGACCCCAAAAGAAGACTATGGGATTTGTCGGACACTGCCTCCAGCGATGGTCGGTTCCCCGCGAAGTTAGTGGGGAAGCTGGAACCAGAGCGAGAGCCCTTTTTCATAGACTATCCACACCTCGAACGAAAGTCCAGACGTACTCTGAGAGACTTTCTTAGGTGGTCTTAATATTATATTCTATTTCCGCTTGCCACCGGATATCTGGAACACCTCCTGAGCAGTAAGACTCTATATTAAACCCGTGCACGAAAGGAAGCGCAAGGCAGCCGTTTCTTGAACCGACTGTATGCTTTGCTGTTGAATGGGATGCCCTTGCCCTCAATTTCTCCTAGGCAGTAATCGCTTGGAGAAGTGGTCGTTTCGGTCAGCAGGGGAATATCATGATGGTTACGGGGTACTTTTTAACCGTATATCTGATGCGTGCGGATCTTGTCCTCCTCTATCGCCGTTGGTGTAGAGTTGAGTGATTAAAATTAGCTCACAAGAACTTCAGACGAACGTCGAATGTTCATGCACACGATGAAGAGGGGTGGAACCGATTTGAATTTCGGGCTCCCAAATTATAATTACAAGTTTACAACAACCATTTGGCAAGCGCATGGTCGAAATGAGACAAGAGAATATAAAGGAATAGAAACAAAAAACTGAAGGGAATACAGGTTGTCAAAGTTGGTGAGGGATTCAGGGCACGGTGGTGTGAAAGGGTATTGAACGCAGGTATAGGAAGTGGAGAGGTGCAACGGTCAATAAAGCTCCTGCCTTAGGCCAGCACTCCCATCCTAGTTATGCGTCGAAGGTTGAGAATGAATGCGATGAAAAAGAAGTGGGGAATACAGAGGCTGAAACGGAACGATTCTTTTTTTTTTTTTTTGTCTTTTTTTTTTTTCCTTTTTTGGACGGCGACGGCGGTGATAGGGTCATGCAACAATTGCGAGTAGGAGAGAGACGGAACCTTGATTGTGAGGCACAGAGAAGTCATTACTACGTCTCCAGTGAGAGGTCTGAAGACGGAGCTCACGTACGTTAATCTATCTTCGCGTAGATGTTCCAGATGTTGGACTGACCGGCTGCGAGGTCATCGTCAGGCGAGGTTCTAATGCAGAGAGGGGGTCAGTTGTGCCGAAGAAACGAGTTGGACCTTCTAAGCTTAAGCTTACTCGGGTGAAGGTGCTCGGGGTGGGACGAATCCTTCCCATGGGTCGAAGTACGGGTTGCCAGTTCCGTTTTCTTCAACCCTGACGGAGCGGCGGAGACTGAAGAATCTGGAGGCCCTGGTACCCCATTCACGCAGTCTTGTGGTGATCCGCGACGCGGAAGACCTAGGTTGGTGACGGACTGGGTGTGTGGCGACCGTTTTGACCTTCCTGGCCTTCCTCAACACAGCAGGCGATCGAGTTGGTGCAGCGCTTGACGAGGGCTCAGCCTCGCCAGCAGCACACAACTTCACACCTGTTTTGGCAGAGCGGAAGGGGGCGCCACCTATTTGGGATGTTGACGGAGAGGATCGTTTGACGGAGTCGCTCGGTGAGCCAGAGATCGGCACAGTTTCCGCGTTGGGAGGAGATGTCGAAAAGCCCTGGGTGTAGATGGGCTTAGCGCCAGCATCGGTGTTTGTCTGCAGATACAAAACATGAACCAAATCAGCCGAGCGGCCAGAACGAACCGCTGCGATTGTACTCACCTCGACCAACCCGAGAGGAAGATCCGATCCCCGACGGCTTGAACGGGCCACGACATCTTCAGGCTGGGAGGATTCGGCCATCCTGCGGCGGCGAGAGCGTTTTCTGAAGCTCGGCACAGCGAGCATTCCGGGTTGTTGGCCGACGAGGCCAAGACCATCGGACCTGAGGGGAGACCCGCGATACATTGGTTGGTGACCAGAGTTGGACCGGTTCGTCTCCCGACGCTGTGCAAGCCGGTTGCTCTAGGAAGCATAAAGAAACCATTTAGATGGTCAGACAACGGAGATGGTCGAGTGAAGAGAAGTACCTCAGAGGGTTTGATCGTGTTCGTCGGACTTGGAGGAGTGAGTTGAACCACAATCCCGACAGGTTCCATATGCCAGACAGCAGTGGGTTGGGGGGTGGCAACGAAGGACGAGGATCGCGCCTCGTCTACAGCACTCGTGTCCAGGTCCCGCTGAACGAGTCTAGCGTCAGTCTCAGCTGAGCCAGCCGGGCTGTGATTGTCGGCATTCGCGATCGAGACGCTTTGAAGCGCGGGGTCGTACGAAAACCTCTCAGAGGCGACGTCTGCAGAGTTGATGGTGGGTTGGCCGTTCTGGGCGAAAGCGGCTAGGTCGAGTTCCCCTCTGAGAAGTGGGGAGAAGAAGGTGTCGTCCTCCAGTAAAGGGATCAAAGGCGCAGATGAGTCGCAGCTGTCTCGCCATGGGGAGCAAAGACAGCTTGGGTCAACCCCTTCAACCCCAAGGGCATCGTTGGTCTGTAGACACAAGAGTGTAGGTGTTGTCAGTCAGTATGTCGCTTGTTCTATCGGGAAGAGGTCTCACCTCGGGGGCGTCGGTAGTCGTTTGCAAGTCTGAAGGGGCAGTTGCAACGGTCGACTCGGCAGACCTCTGATGCGAAGGGGAATTCAGTGCGACAGGTGCAGCAGCACACGAGAATACAGCCTCATTGCTAGCACTCTGGCTCATATCCACCTCATTATTCACAGATGCGTCGTGGTCGTCGGCCTCACCAGCCAGGAAAGCGGTGCCTACATTCACGAGATCAAACTCGGTGATCTCATGCGAAGGAGAGTTAGGTGCGCCCGGTGCAACAGTGGACAAGGCGTGAACCTCATCGCCAGCACTCGGGGTACGATCCCTCTCACTATCGCCCTTGTCGGCAGGACCAGCCGCGACGAGAACGTTGAGATACGGGAGGGAGAATTCTTCCTCAACTCTTTCGGACTCAAAAGCATCACGGATCTGTTGAAAGAAGAGAGTAAGAGTGATCAGTCAACGTGCCGCTTGTTCGATCCGGAGCCGCCCTTACCTGAGATAGTTCACCGGTGATTTCCCCCCTAAGAGGCGGTGAGAAAAAGATGTCGTTCTCTTCAAAGAGCGAGCTCAAAGGGGCAGGCGGGGCCCAACTGTCGCGGAATTGCGAGTAAAGACCGCTCAGGTCGCCCTCGTCAGACTCAAGGGGATCGGTCGTCTGTGAGTAGAAGAATGGAACAGTCGTCAGTCAAACTGGAGCTCGGTAGATCGGGAGGAAATCTCACCTCAAGGGGTTCGGGTGTGGCTTGCACGTCTGAAGGAGCGGTGACAATGGTCGACTCGGTGGAGCTCTGATGAGAAGGAGAATTAAGGGCCAATGGTGCAACGGCAGACGAGGCTCCAGCCTCATCGCTAGCACTCATGTCCGTATCGACCTCATTATTCACAGATGTATCGTCGTCGTCGTCGTCGTCATCAGCTAGACCAGCCAGAAAAGCGGCGCCTAGATTGGCAAGATCAACCTCTGTGATTGCGATGTCTCCCGCCATCCTTCGGGCTCGAACAGTCGTTGCTCGCATGCGACGCCTTCGGGCCTGGGCGACACCCGCGGTACTCAACATCGTACTGACCTCCTCACTCTGTTGCTGGAACAAAGCATCAGATAACTCAACGTTATAGGCAAGAATGAGGTCGCGAGATTGGGGTCTCTCATGTCTTTCGATATCTCGAATGACGTTCGAAGAAAGAACTGACGGCGAGTGCTGCGAGGGAACAGGCGCGGCGACTCGACCGACATTCACTTCGACTTGGAAGGATGGAGCTTGACACTCGGCGGAACTAGTCTCACCGCGTGTGCCAGCTCTTAGAGCGGCAACGGGAACAGGATCATATTTCGATAGCAAGTTGGAAGGATGACTATCCTTGGGAACCGAAGGGAAAGTGCGAGAGTTACCCGTTGGCGGCGGGGGAAGTTCATCGTCCTGGAAAACATACTTATCCGAGCTGTCAGTAGTTGCATCTGTGATAGGCATGCAATCCTACCTGGGGGAGACCATGGAGGGCTGGTCGAGGTGGGGACGTGGCCTGCATCGGCAGTGCGTCAGTCAACGACCGTAATGAGGACGAGAGAGTATACAAACCAGAGGCCGTGGTGAACTACTTTGCGGAAGCAAGTTGCGTTCCCGATCGTCGCGTTCGTTATTCGGGTTCTAATGCAAGTAAGCAGAGTCAGGAGCACTTAGACCGAGAGGAACCCATCCGCGATACTGACCTCGTTTGGTGCGTTCAAGGTTTCAAAAGTCTTTGGGTTGGTGGTTTCGCAGCTTCTCCACCTCGAGAGCATGGATTTCATCCGTGACGGGTTCGCCTCCGAGACGGGGCTCGTTGGCGACGGCTTGCTTTCCTCAAGAGAAGACTTCCTAGTCCAAAGACCAGCGAGCCACATAGTGACAGCGTGTACGAGTGGTGGAGGTATGGCGAGGAAGAAAGATGGAAGTGGGCAACGGCGGGTGAGGTGTGGTTGGACCAAATCGAAACTGGCCAGTCAGGAGCGTGAGGGATGGAGGAGGTCGGAGGATTCAGTGAGCAGGGAGCAGAGTAAGAGCAGGTGTTGTCTCGTCGTGCAGTGGAGAGCGTAGACGATGAGGACTCGAGAGGGGTTGGCAGGAGGGAGGGGGATGTGGAAGGGAGAGTTGTCTGAGGAAAGAACGAGTACAGAGTGTTTATGAATGTTTGCCGTCGCTGACGTCAGAGGGAACGCACGGATGTAAACGGCAGCACTTTGGTATAGCAGACGGGTCACCAGAGGAAGGGATTGAATTAAGGAATGTATATTGTCGGCGGAGGACCGTAGTGTCGTTGGCAACGGAGGACTAGGGGACTGGAGGTTGGGCGATGGGTTGGACGTTGGTGCCTGCTGACTTGACTTGGCCTTGGCTTGAGGTTTCCTCCCCCAGGCTTGGCCACTCATGACCTATATTGGCGGTTGTGGGTTGATAGCGGCCTAGAGCAGTATTCTTGCGAAGTGCGGCCTCGAGGGGTCGTGCTCCTTGGATCTACGGCGTTGGGGATGGATGGGGGATGCCTGGCGTCGCGCTACTTCTCCCTCAACTACGATGCGTCATATATCGTAGCTACCTGGCCTGGTCTAAATCCGTCGGCCGAGCCTCGCGATGGAGCGAGTTGATCTTGTATGACGACGAGGAACCACTGCAACGGGAAGGTTGCCCAAGGATCGCGGCGCAAGCGCTCAGATTGGCGCGTAACCATTCACGCCGCCGCGGTCCAGATTGTCCCCGATGGGTGAAGGAACCCCCGAAGGTGTCGCAAGTCGAGTGATGTGCTTCTATGCCTCGACGGAGCGTTGAATGAGGCGGTCCTCGAATAGCCAAGGAGGGGGCTGATGTTGACGGGAAGGCAAGGAAGTGGGTCGTCATTTGATATTATTCGTGAACACGTCGTGCAGGCGTTGGGAAAGGCTGGGGTGAGAGTGGCGCCGGATGCCTTGTGCGCAGATAAGTTTGAATCGAGGGCGAACACTATGATCGACCATAGGCGACACCTGTATGCCGTATAGAGCTTCAGTCACGCACCAAAAGCCATAAAAGTAACTCTTACCCAAGTGCTGCCAGTGTTAAGGACGATGATCGGTTGCAGCACATAGAAGGCTAGTCACCAAATAGCCACGCGACCTCTTGCAGTGATAGAATCCGCCCAGGTCGAAGGTGGCGAGGGCGGGGGCCTAGCAGGGCTCCCGAAGATGCACCATGACCCCCTCGCTTTTTTGGTGAAGGTCGTGATCAGTTATATGATCAGCTGTGTAGCTGGTGATGGGTGTTAATGCAGCAAGCAGTCGCGGATGACAAACGGTTTGCGAGAGACGATGATCATCTTTCAACTGGGAAACGAGGAGGGCGGCGACGGGCAGGGACCACCCCTGGTCATGATTGAAAGAAACTGCGCGAAGGCGATTGGTTAGACTACCAGGGCGTACGCACCAAGGCAATCTGCTTACCCATGGTGGTCGTTGAAATATAAGCGCTTGGACAAAGGCCGTATCATGGGATTCAAATAGCAGAGGGCGTTGCTGCATGAACTGGGATCAACAAGGTTGGCTGGCGTAGAAAGAAACTATTCGCCCACCCTGACTGCAACCGCGAGAGAATGGGGAGAGCTGAACTACCCAGCCCTCTCGGAGAATGACAGCGAGGAAAGTGAATGGTGTTTCCTCATCGTATAAGATGCGTTGGCGATGAGAATGGGATAAAGGTGGGTGCAGTGAGCTCGAGAGGGGGCAAAGAGAGGGAAGAGATCGAAATTGCAAAATGGTCGGACTTCGAATTTATCTGTTCGCACGCCACCCTCATCCACCTCACCCGCAAGTGGGTTCACCGGCGCGGACTTGGTCAACGGTTTCTAACTTTCACTGCGTATCTAAACTAAGAATGTCTCAATATGACGCACCGCCTTTTTTGTCACCCATTGGGTCTCGCGGTCGGTGAGGGAGGGCCATTTCTGTCCAAATTGGGGTGTCGCGCACGTGATTGCGCGTGAGCTCATAATCACGTGGCCGCATCTGGAACCCCCTCCTGGCCAAAGTTCGTACCGCCGCTCGATATGAGGCCAAAGCAGGATTTAAGTTTGTGTTTCACAAATACCTCGAACCGAATCCAACCTTTGGCCCTAAATCTGAAATGCTTGTTTGCAGGAATCCTCGAGACGCTTCCGTATGAAACAACAAACTGACGGCCGAATACGTTTCACAGGTTCTTGACCGGTTAAACTGATCGAGTCATCCACTTCAACGCTCACAAGGCTGTCCGCCTTCGTAGGAATCAACGGAGATTCGGAACCGACGCCAATGTCACACACAGCCTTGAGCGCCGGAGATCCGCAAATGCGAACACGAAAACCACCCCTTTGCTCCCCCTCGCTCTCCCTCTTCCCCCAATCTCCTCTGCCTCGTAGGCGACTTATCCAAGGTAGCTCGCAACTATGCGAATGCTCAAGGTCAGGGTCCTATTCTCTTCCCTCCCCATGAGTAACAACTAAAGAGACCGAGTTTATATATCAGTTCCGTCTCTGGAGGACGCATAAGCGCAGCCGGTTGCTTGAGCTGCCATACGAATTGTTCTGGTATCTCACGTCCTTCCTCTCTATGGTCTCCCTCAGGAACCTCATGGTGAATCGGTCCCTTCGTGCGGTCTGCGAAGTCCGTCTCTACGCGACCATCTCGCTCGAATCTCTCTTTTGGAGGACCTTCCACCTTTTCAAAACGTTTCAACTGCGCCCAGATCTCGCCCTTCACGTTAAGCATCTCGAGATCAACGCCAGCCAATGGGATCGTTTGCCCAGCTGGCCTCATATCCCACCTTTCTTGGGATTTCGCGCACTGAACCCCTTGGCGTTTGCAAGGAACCTCCGATCCTTGACGCTCACGATGTTACGAGGTCGGATTTGCCAGGAGCTATGGGGTGGTTTTCGGGAGGTGATATCGTTGATGGAACTTACCCATCTCGGGCTCGAAGGGACCTCTAACCTGCGATTTCAACGGTGGGACGGGGATTTATTCGACAATATTGTGGCTATCTTTCAACTCCAACCATCGCTGAAAAGCTTTTACCTCGTCCGTTGCGCGATTCCCCGCTCGTTTGTGCCCAGCGTGAGAGCCCGGCTTTCACGTTCGGACGTCCCGGCCCTCAAGAGCTTGACAGCTGAGCCAGAGGTTGCAGCTGCCTTCCTCAGTCGAATCAGTGGACTGGAGGAGATCACGCCCGTGACTGACGAGACCTTCGATTTCGCTGGAGCAGTAATCTGGATAGGACACGCCGACAAGTGAGCCTCCGTCCACAAGCTTACATTCCACGTTTCCCCAAAGGCAGACTGGGCTCAAGAGCAAGTCTCGACCTTTATGACCCTATTTCCTAATGTGAAAAACCTGAGGATTATAATACGTTCACATTTTTCCTGGGCTTCCGAAAAGCCGGAAAGGGTGAAATCTTGCCTCGACGCAGTGGGTCCACTCCATTAACCTTGGCCACCGTCCCTTCTGACGCGCAGTTTCCGCAGATAGTCTCCAATATTTACGTCTTACCGTCAATCCGCTACTTGGAGATTGAATACAGAAATATGGAACGAGACTTTTCGGGGTGTCGGGACGATCAGGAAAAATACAAGTGGCTAGACGAGTTTATCAGGGATATCACGGCAATCTGTCCACAATTGGAGATGGTCGTTGACCCAATAAGAAGAGTATGGGACGTGTCGGAAAGTGATAATGGAGGGGCAGGTTTCTCCGCTAAGCTACTGGGCAAAGTGGAGTTAGAGCGACCTAGCTTCATGCGTGATCTGCCGCCAATGGACCGAAAGGTTAAGCCTACCTGGAGGAAGCTTCTTGTATGGTCTTAATATGATATGCCATTTCGGTTTAACGCTACCTCATCGGAAACGCGCGGCCGTCTACTGCATTATGGCCGTCTGAGAGTGCATGGCCAGCGGGGAAGATTACGGTAATTACCTAATCCAGGTGGCTAGATTTAGAAATACACGTGAGCCAACTCGGAAATGCGTGCCCTACCAAGGAGGAGTCCTTATTGAAACGAATCCAGAGCCTCGGCGTCAAGACCGCAGGCCAGAGCATGGTTAGCTTTGGGCGAAGATATCCCACAACTTCTTATGTACTATGAACTCATGGCCTGTCGAGCAATTGGTGTCTGGTTCCTGAGGAGCTAATGTCCTAAAGTGAGGCCCGATAACAAGATGGTAGCATCTCGCTTCTTACCCTCATGGTCTCTCCAGTTATTGATACTGCTAGGTGGGGCCGAATATACGAGCACTCAAGGAGAGGGGGGGGACCGATTGTTAACTTCGGCCTCCCGGATTATTATTACATATTTACAAAAGTCATTTGGCCAGGCAATGGTTACGTGAGACGAGGGAAGAAAAAGAAATAAAAGACAGAAAACTGAAAGGGATACAAGTTATGAAAACCTTGCGAACAGTGCGAAAACAAAGAGAAGCGGTGGTATTGGAGCTGGGTATATGAGGTGGATGGGTGCAACGGTCGCCGAGGGGCGTGCCCTGTCACCCAGCACTCACATCCTGGTTATGGGTCGGAGGTTGAGGATGAGTGTAATAAGGAATAAAAAGGTTGGGTTGGACCGATTCGATTGCAGTGACGAGAGGAGAGCGACGGCGATGATGAAACAATTCTTTTTTTTTTTTTTCGTTTTTGGGGTAGAAGTGTCGGAATCCGTTATTTACAAGTAAGAGGGATGGAACCTGTGGAGTGGTTTGCAGATGAGTCGATTGACCGGAAGGCCTCAAGTTTAAGCTCACATACTTTAATCCAATTTGACGTATATGTTCCATATGTTGGACTTGGGAGCTCCATTGTCATCATCAGGTGTGAGGCTAATGCAGACCGGAGGAGGGTTAGTGGTCTCGAACAAATGATTTAGACATTACGGACTTACTCTGGTGATGGTCCTCGGGGTGGGACGAATCCTTCCCATGGATCGAACGACGCGTTAGAAGTCCCAATTCCTTCACCGTTTGCGGTTCGGCGGCCAGTCAGCAACCGCGAAGCAGCATTGCCCCATTCGCGCAGCGAGGAGGTGATCCGGGACGTGAAAGCCCGGGCTTGTCGGCGGATTGGGGGTGGAGCTAGTGTTTCGGAAAGCCTTCCAACAGGTGATTGAATCGGTGCAGCGTCCGACGAGGGTTCAGCCTCGCCAGCAGCACTCCAGGTCACATCTGTATTAATGAATTCACCGGCGCTGTCAACAGAAGTGGTAATCGGGCCAGAAATTTGGGATGTTGCCGGGGAAAAGTCGCCGAAGGAGTCCCCCGAGTCCGTGAAAGTTTGAGCCACTCTGGCATTAAGACGGGATGGACGAGCCGTTGGGGACGGCTGGACTGGGGGAGGATTATTGTGACGATTGGCTTCTCTCTGTATTGTTAAAATATCAAGGAATTCAGCGGCGTGCCTACAATCATCTCCTGACGTTGTACTGACCTCGACCAACGCTGGAGGCACTTCAAACACCGTCGGGTTCGCAGGCGGTACATCGACAAGGTGCCGCGATGTTCGAACTTCACTACCGGCAGGTTGACATCCATTGCTGAGGTAGCGAGACAGGGTCTCGGCAGAAATTGTGACAGGGAACCCGTCAGCTCGGCCGACGAGGCCAGGACGGTCGGATTGGGCTGACGAGTAAGACACCGGACGATGATGCGGTCGCCGATGAGAGGTGTACCAGTTCATTTCCCTACCCAGCGCAAACTGATTGCTCTGCGTATTATAACAAGCATGTGAGATCGTCAGACAATATTGGCGTGTGATTAAGGACGAGGCGTACCTGAGAAGGCTTGATGGTGCTCGGAGGACTTGGAGGAGTGAGTCGAATGACGATTTGGCTAGGCTCCGGGCGCAAGTAGGAGGGGGACTGGGTGGGTGCAGCGAGAGACGAGGCGGGAGCCTCGTCCTCAGCACTCATGTCGTTCTCCCGCCGAATGATTCTACTCCCAATCTCAGCAGAACAATTCATGCTGCGATTTTCGGCTCTTGCGACAGAGAATGATTGGAGCTCCGGGTCATACGAAGACCTCCTAGTGGCGACGGGTTTACCCTCTTCAGAGTTGATGACTGGTTGAAAGTTGTTCGCAGAACCTTCCAGCTCGAGTTCCCCTCGTAGAAGCGGGGAGAAAAAGTAGTCGTCGCTGAGAAGCGAGATCAAGGACGCAGACGACTCCCAGCTGTCTCGGTCTGGAGAGCGAGTACCGCTTAGGTCGACGCCTTCGGAGTCAAGGGAAGCATTGACCTGTTGACAGAGAGCGCACGGTCAGTCAATGTGCGGCTCGTTGGATCAGTCGGAGGTCTTACCTCAGAGGGTTCAGCTGGATTTGGAACGGCTGGAGAAATGGTCTGGATTGTGGGCTCAGGAGTAATTTGAATGACGATTTGGGTAGGCCCCGGGCGCAGGTGTGAAGGGGATTGGGTGGGTGCAGCGAGAGACGAGGCGGGAGCCTCGGCCTCAGCACTCGTGTTTCTCTCCCGCCGAATGATTCTACTCTCAATCTCGGCTGAGCCATTCATACTGCGATTCTCGGCCGCTGCGACAGAAAAGGATTGGAGCACCGGGTCATAAGAAGACCTCGTAGTGGCGACGCCTTTACCTTCTTCAGAGGTGATGGGCGGTTGGCAGTCGTCCGCGAAACCACCCAGATCGAGTTCCCCTCTTAGAAGTGGGGAGAAAAAGATGTCGTCGTCAGGGAGCGAGATCAGAAACCCAGACGAGGTCCAACTGTCTCGGTCTGGAGAGCAAGTACTGGTTGGGTCGACCTCTTCAGAGTCAAGGCAATGATTGATCTGTAAACAGAAGGGCACACGAGCGGTCAGTCAATGTGCGACTCGTTCGATCAATTGGAAGCCTTACCTCAGAGGTTTCAGTTGCTTTTGGTGCGGCTGGAGAAGTGCTATTGATCGTGCGCTCAGAAGTATTCTCATGGGAAAGAGGGTTAGATGAGACTGGTGCAACAGGGGACGACGGTCCGGCATCATCACTAGCACTCGAGTCGGTATCTTCCTCACTATTAACAGCTGCGCCGTCGTCGGTCGGACCAGCCGGAACAACGACGTCGAGGCCTTCAAAAGAGAACTCTGGGCTGGCGACATCCTCCGCGATCCTGCGAGCTCGAATCGTTGCTGCACGCAACCGACGCCTCCGGGATTGGGCGAGACCCGCGGTACTCAACATGGCACTAACCTCGTCAGTCTGTTGCTGGAGCAAAGCATTGAAAGACTCAGGGGTATATGTGACACTGAGCTCACGAGCTGGCGCTCTATCGGGGGTTTGGATGGGGACGATGATCTCACCCGAAGAAGGAACGGACGGCAAGTCGTGCGAGGGAACATGCGCGGTAACTTCACCGACATTCGCTTCGACGTCCAAGGGTTGAGTCTGACACTCGGTGGATCCAGTCTCACCGAACGTGCCAGCTCTTAGGGCAGCAGACGAAAAGGGATCATATTTAGATCGCAAGTCGGAAACCTGACTATCCTGGAACACCGAACGGGAACTGCCAGAGTCGTCCGTCGGGATCGGGGGGAGGTCTTTGTCCTGGGGAATATAAGCGTCCATATAGTCAGTTAATGCTTGCTGGATAAGCAGTGAATCATACCAAGGAAGGACGACGTGGAGGTGGTTGAGGAAGAGGTTTGACCTGCCGATAGTGCATCAGTAATTGAGTACAAGGTGAACGGGAAGGTGTACAAACCATCCGCTGGGGCGATGTTGTTCCATAAAGCGAGGTGTGGCCCCGATGAACGTTGGGCTCGTCCGTCGGGTTCTATGAGGGTAAGCCAGAGTAAGCAGTCCAGACCGGAAGGAACCCTTCTGCGGCACTCACCGTAGTTCTCACTTCCGTGCTCCTAGAGGGGTTGGAGTCGGCGGTCTCATAAGCCCCCTGGCGAGCGAACCTAGAGGCTAGACGAGACCACGTTGTCTCCGAGGCTGGGGTTGGCGGTAACGCCCTGTTCTCCTTAGGAGAAGAGTTTCTCGTCCAGAAACGAGAAAGGGTCATAGTTATGCAGTATGCGGGCGGTGAGAGGACAGCGATGAAGAGCGGGGGTTCTGGGCAGAGGGGAGTGGTTGGACCAGATCGAAACTGGGTCCCAGTCAAGCGCGACGGATGGAGGAGGTGGAAAGGTTCAGTGAGCAGAGAGCAGGTGAGAAACCAGTGTTGTCTCGTTCTGCAGGGGAAAGCGTAGAGGATTGGGGCTCGAAGAGAGTTGGGAAATGGAGGGGGACGTGGAGGGGAGAGTGGTCTGAGGAAAGGACGAGTGCAGAGTGTTTGCGAATGTTTGCCGCGGCTGACGTCAGAGGGCAACGCACGATGTGGTAAGCAAGAGAGTGGGAGAGGATACAGCCATCGGGTTGCCAAATGGAGGAATTACTTACGGGATGTATATGATGGGGGTAGTCCCGTGGTGTCGCCGGCATCACAGCGTCGGGGGTGAGAGGTCGAGCGAGGGTTAGGCAGCCCTCCACTGCGGTCTTGGCTTGGGCTTCGCATGAGACCCCCTTCCGTAGGCTCCATGATAGTTTGAGCTCTGTTGATCAAACTGCGGCGATGGAGGTGGCGACTGGCAATGGCGCAAAGTGTGGCTTCGAAAGGGAGGTCGTTGGAGTGAGCGCCCCTGCCCCGGGCGGCTTGATACCGGTGTGCCGAGGATCGATAAGCAGTATTTGACGCCGTCTATGGTCGGTGAGACGTCAGACAGATTTTAATAGCGACTGAGGCTGAGATGCGCAACGCTGTCTGGATGTATTGCGGCACGTCAGCCTCATTATCGGACCTGTGGACTGAGGCTTTGGAGCTTGAACCAAGATCAATAGACGACGCATCTGGAATTCTGTCGAAAGATGGAGGGGTGTTTCTGCTGGCGTGTAAACGTTCGCGGCGTTGACGTCCCAAAGGCGGTCAATGGCGTTTTCGAGGCTTGATGACGCCTTCCACGAAATCTCCAAGGCTTTCCAAGTCGACCGACACGTTTCAAAGCTTGGCCTGAGTGTCGAGCGAGATAGTCGTTGAGTCGTGAAGGAGGAGGGCAATGCGGGAGGAAAAGGAAGGACGTGGAGTCGACGCGCTACTAGTGTGTTTCGTACGGCGTTTTGCCAGCGATGGGACTTGGTAGAACGGTATTGGGGTGAGGATGTGGATGGCTTGACAGATAGAAATTTGAATAGCGAACGAAGACGATGGGTGACCAGAGTCGTCGCATACCGAACCTATATCGTAGACGGATCTTCAGTCGGGCACCCGAACGAGCAAAAGGAGCTCCTACCTGATCGCCATCAGCGCTGAGGACCAGAATCGCAGGCAGAGCGCAGAGAATCCGTCACGAATGACTACACGACTTCTCGCAGTGGTGATATCACCCCGGTCTCGAGTAAGGACTGGATGGTAGGGAGGAGGACACGCCGCAAGGCTTCATCAGCACACCTAGCAGCGATTACTAGCAGTACCCCCTCCCGCACCCACCGATACTGTGAAGGCCGCGATCTGGGATATGCCGGGCAGGGTAGCTGGGACAGTGGACAGCAACAATAGCGGACAGCCGACAGCCTGCAAGAGGCGAGAGGCGACGATGGGCAGGGCGGGACGCTGACCACGCTTGCAAAAACTCCGGGGGACTGGGGAAAGGATCGGCATCAGTGAAAGGTAGTTGGGACTGGCAGGGCACCGGCAAGCCGTATCCAGTTATGCCAGAAATGCTTACGAATAGGATATTGAAAGAAGGTTCGAACGTATCCTGAAGTAAAATTTACTAAAGGGCGTCTTTGCATCTACTGGAATGGGCGGGCAAAGATAAGTCCGAGTTACCCGGCGTGGAAGGATCGTCCGCCCTTACCCGGATTGCGCCATTGCGACCGCTGCAGGCTTCGGAGAGTTGGATCATCGTGGACCGCAAAAGCCGGCCCGGAGGCTAACAGCGAGGAAGATACGGAGGGATAGCTCGCCGGCTCCGCGATCCATCCCTTGGGGCGGAGGCGATGGTAGCCGCATCTCCAAGACAAGTCTGTTCAGAGGGTGAATGATGTTCACTCGGTGTATCCGTTGACCTTGACGGCGGCGGGCAGGAGGAGGAGGGTGTGGTGTAAGTGCGTGCAGTACTTGAGGGGCAAAGGAATTGGAGGACTTTGGAATTGAAATTGCAAAATGGGCGGAGCTCGAATTTATCTGTTCGCACGCCACCCTCATCAACCAAACCAATCATCGCGGGGATGTTGTCTACAGTGTTCTCCCTCTCTTTGCGTGATTGGGACTACATCTCCGCATCTACGCGCTGATTTTGTTGCCATCTAGATATGGGCCTTGAGCTTGGCGGCTCGGTGGGCGGGAGGGCCATTTAGCGCCAAATGAGGCTATCGCGCACGTGCTGTAATTATCACGTGACAAGACCACCTGTCCAACCCCTACCAACTAGAGGCTTGTCTTGCAAAAAGACCTCGCATAGCTTCCGCCTTCGCCATAGGCTTACGAAGGCGACCTCCCATCCCGACAGAATACTCATGGACGAGTGTTTGAAAATTCCTTCCCCCCCTGGATGGCAAGTCGGTCACGTGGCCCACGAAACATCAAGCCGGGATACCTCATTTCACGAGTTTTTGAGAGGAAACAGTTTGGCTCAATGACGAGCCTTGACGCCCTTCAAGTTGTTCGCTTTGGGTGAGAATCGGAAATTCATGAATCACAGCCACCACGACATTGACGCACAGCCTTAGGGTCAGGGCCCGCCCGCCAAGCCCTTGAGGTCCTTAAATAGGAATACCACCCGAACCAATTATCCCCTTCCTCTCACCCTTCGCATCCCTCCCCCCTCTTCTCTCTTGGGTGGGAAACTGCTTCGAGGCCGCCCATCATGAGGCGCATGGTCAAGGTCAGTCTCCCGTTATCTTGCCTTCACCACAGTGAAAAACTAAAAACGGTTTTCATACCAGTTCCGTCTCCGAAAGAAACGACAACGCACGCATTTTCACGACCTCCCATACGAAGTGGTCTGGCATATCACGTCGTTCCTCTCTACCCAGCCCCTCAAGAACCTCATGCTCAACCGATCGCTTCGTTCGATCTGCGAAAACCGTCTCTA
>WSTY01000597.1:0-16847 GCA_019633465.1 Tulasnella sp. 417 | reverse complement strand
GCCCCCCCCCCCCCCCCCCCCCGCGCGTTGCTATGAAGCTATTACGGCTATATTGCCTCAATAGAGCTATAAAGCGAAGTTGGATTTTCCTGATGTGTAATTGAACAGGAACGTTAAGCTCCAACAACGCTGGCTCAAGTACGTCCCCTATGAGTGTCGGTAGTAGATTTTTCCAACTTTGAAAATCGTTCTCCTCAGCGGAGTTGGTGAAAGAAGTATTGAAATGTAGCCCTCTACGTTTGGCCAGCTTGGATGTTGCCTCCCGAATGTTGAGTTCTACGCCCTCCTTGCCATCCTCTTTCTCCCCTAGGATGATCTCTCCACGAACGTGATTATAGTTTAAGAAGAGCGCGGAGGCGCCCTTCGAGGGACCACGGAGAAGGTCGGCGAGTCGCGACGCAGCATGTCGATCTTGGACCACATCCGCTCTAACCCAATCAATTTTAAGGTTTTTGCAATTCGGAGCTATGATAGACGATGAGATCCCACCGACTACACTGGGATCGATAGAGTCCAGGATAAGAGTATTGAGAAAGTCGAGTTTGATGGTGTCTAGGCTTGGAGGCGAGTGGGCCGATCCCCAATGCCGCCTATCCCAGTACGTCAAAGTAAGTACTTCGAGCTCTGGGGATGAAGAAATCATTGTCCACAGCTGCAATAACGTCGGTTGGCCGTCTCGTAATCCGTGGGTTCGTAGGCTCCTTAACCCTCTCAGTCTCGGACAATCCCAATCTAGGGCAACGTATCCCAGGACGACATTGCGCAAGGGAAGTCCGTCAGGGGTTAAGCGAGTCCTGAGAACCCCGCCAAAGGGAAGGTCGCAGATGTTGATGTTGGTGAGTCGTGGGGCTGGAGCTTGGACGAGCTGGGTTTGAAAGCGGTCAAGCAGACATCCTGCGAGGGTGAGGCTCCTCCATCGCTGGGATTCTGCAGACGCTAATTCTACAAGATTGCCGACTAGTTCGTTCATGGCCTTCGCGGGGTTCGGTGGGGTCCAGCTAACATCGAGCGGTCCAACTGTGTTTCGCCGCAGGACCTCTCGGGCCTCCTTGGCGTTCCTATGCAGTCCAAGTTCCGTCCAGAATAACGGGTGTTGGGAGATTATGCTGTTCCAGGTGCTGCAAACAAGAGACAGGCGGCGTCGTGATTTACGTTGAGGGGAGTTGATTGACAGAAGGAGGATAATTGTGAGGATTTCGACTGGCAAGTCCTTCATACCGAGCCGTCCACTGGGTTTCGACGGGGTGATTGGGGGGGGGGGGCGCACGCAGAGGACTGGAAGGAAGTTCTCTCACTATATATCCAAGGACGAGCCGGGCGGCGTGTGGAAGCCGGGCCTCCTCCACGCGGCCTCAGGGTCCCGTGCCTGAGTTGAACTGTTACAAGGTAACCGCAACATCAACTCGAGCCAACGACATCGATCGACTGTCCATACTATTAAAGACTACATTATTCGGGCTCTTCAATCGGGCTCGAGTCGCCACCCGACCCCGAAGTCTGGTCAATCTCCAAAACTATCCAACCCTCCTCGCTCCAGGTCTGAAGGACATCCCCATCAGACCCCTTGATTGTCATTTCTTTAATCGAACACGGACGATGGTCCTCAAGTTGGAAGCCTTGAGGACTATCCATCTGGGCTTCAAGAAGGCACTCTGCCCGATTGCCCCGTACTCGGTCCAACGCGTCTCGCAAATCTTGGCAGTCACTGTCGTCCCACAGAATGGTGACTTTCTCCAGGCGTGGGCAAGCCCAAGATTGCTGTTTGTTGTCGCTGTCCTTTCCGGGATGGGGTTGTGGTGACGCGAGGTAGTCAATAGCCGAAATAATTCCCGACGACTTGCCCAATTCGAGGCTGGTGATGAAACCAAAAGCAGTGAAGAGAATTTCGGGTGAGAGTTCCTCGAACGGATCCCAGAACTGTAATTGAACAGGGACGTTAAGCCCCAACAAGGCTGGCTCAAGTACGTTCCCTGTGAGTGTCGGTAGTAAATTGTTCCAAGTTTGAATATTGTTCCCCTCAGCGGAGCTAGTGAAAGCAGTTTTGAAATATAGCCCGCGGCGTTTGGCCAGCTTGGATGTGGCCTCCCGAATGTTGAGTTCCACGTCGTCCTTGCTATCCTCTTCTTCCCCTAGTATGATCTCTCCCAGGGCGTTATCAAAATCCAAGAAGAGCGCGGAGGCTCCCTTTGAGGGACCATGGAGAAGGTCGGCGAGTCGCGACGCGGCATTTTGATCTTGAACCACATCCACTCTAACCCCATCAATTTTAAGGTTTTTGCATTTCGGGGCTATGATGGAGGATGAAATACCGCCTGCTACAACGGGGTCGATAGAATCTAGGATAAGTGTATTGAGAAAGTCGAGTTTGATGATGTCTAGTCTTGGAGGCGAGTGAGCGGATCCCCAGTGATCCCTGTCCCAGAACACCAAAGCGAGTACTTCAAGCTCTGGGGAGGAGGAAATAATTGTATGGAGTTGCAATAGCGTCGGTTGGCTATCCTCCAATCCCTGAATTCGTAGGGTCCTCAACCCTCTCAGTCTCGAACAATCCCAATCCAGCGCAACGTATCCCAGGACGACATCGCGCAAGGGAGGTCCGTCAGGAGTTAAGCGAATACTGCGAGCCGCGCCGAAGTGAAGATCGCAGATGTTGATGTTGATGAGCCGTGGGGCCGGGACTTGGAGGAGCTGGCTTTGTTTGCGGTCAGAGAGCCATCCTGCGACCGTAAGACTCCTCCATCGCTGAGATTCTGCGCACACCAAGTCTGCGAGTTTGCGGGCTGCTTCGTTCATCATCTTCCGGGGGTTCGGGGGGCTCCAGCTGACATCGAGCGGTCCACCTGTGTTTCGGCGCATGACATCGAGGGCCTCATTGGCGTTCCTGTGCAGTCCAACTTCCGTCCAGAACAAAGAGTTTTGGGAGATTATGTCGTTCCAGGTGCTGCAAACAAGAGACAGGCGGCGCCGTGATCTACGTTGAGGGGAGTTCGTTGACAGAAGGAGGATAATTGTGAGGACTTCGACTGGCAGGTCCTTCATACTGAGCTGTCCACTGGTTTTCTGACGGGGTTATGAGGGGTGCACGCAGTGGATTAGACGGAGGTTCTTGCGTTATATATCCAAAGGCGGGTCGGGCGGCGTGTGGAAGCCGGACCTCCTCCACGCGTCTCAGGGTCCCATGCCTGAGTCGAGGTGCTGGTTGTACGAGAACTAACCGTAATCTTAGCTCGAGCCGTCGACGCGTCCAGCGTCCAGAACATGTTGAGCAATATGCTCGTTTCTCCTACATTCTCTATGAGTCTGCGACCACTCGCTGAATGAAAGGGTAGTTGGCCGCACGTGGCACACGGCCAAGAAGTATCATTTTATCGACTGCAAACCACAAGACCAGCCAACCCCAAGAGGCATCACATCGACGCCCTACAAGCATATCAGCTACAAAGCTCCTGGGAAGCGCTCTCTCCTGAGGGGCGGGTCCCTAGAAACGATTTTTGGGGTTCGGTGGCTGGACCCTGCTGAAGTGGATCGGTCGAGTAGACGGGTTGCATCTCGATTCACGGTTCGGGAAAAAAAATTGGCGCGTTGATTCGCGTGCGTGAGGCTATGGCAGAAGGGTGGGAGCTATGGAACGACGGAGGAAGCAGCCTGCGGGCCGCGCTAAGGGTTTCTTATCCAGATGAATTTGGCGAGATATGGGTCTTATGGAGGGGAGGAATTAGTTTCGAGAGGAACGCAAACGTAGGTATTGGCATTCATGGGTGCTGGGGCGGGATCCCAATTGGTACAGTGCCGCGGATGAGTGGTATCGACTAGCGGATCCGTGGATTGAAGGCAGTCTAATGGAAGTCGAACGAATGTTGCTTCCATATATGCACTCATGAAGGCCGGTGCACCGGTCAAGAAATGTCCCCCTCGACCTCGGGTGATGCGATACGAGCAGGTTCGTGTTTGCACTATGACTTGGTGGCCGATTCTGACTTCGAAGATTGATCGGGAGGGGGCGTCACTTGTGTGTGCTTGTAGGGTGTACCGAAGAGCTCCTCCTTCTGTCTTTGCAGCCATCGACGAGGCTAAACCCAGATTATGAGACGTTTAGATATGGGAAGCGGGCAGCGACTGCGCCTACCTCGCTGAATACATGCTCCTGGTCTCCATAGTCCATGTAGAACATAAAATATCCTATTACGACTATATCGTCTTTTAGAAGAGCGCTGGCCGATTCGAGCGAGAAATTCACATACAAGGTACAGTGAGAAGCTGGCCAATACCGGCGGCCTTGAATATCCATGGAGCAGGATGTCCTTTGACAGGAGAATTTTTAAGCTCCATTCTTCGAAGAAATGTTTCTTGACGGGCTAATGTCGCGGGTCGCCTCGGTTGGGCCGACATGAACTGGCGGAGGTGGTGGTGGCAAAAAGTTCAAGTTCGTTTGTTGTTGTGGGTTGTTTGGTTCCCAGACCACCTGCTGAGCAAGATCTCTAGTTGGATCGTCCCCTACACAAAAATGGAGCACGCAGCCTGCTCTTCAGCTCTCATTGCGGGGCGTCATAATCCATGAGGATAAAATTAAGTAGTTGTATACATGCTATTCGTGATACAGTGACATGCTCAGATCCCGCCCACACCGACCCCTCCGTTTGCGAGCCCGTCAAGGATCGCTCATCTCCTAGACCCGGATTTCCAACTTGAGGCTACCCGTTCGAAGTTGAGGAATCCGTCGCAAAAGCTTCTTCACATCACACAGTAGAGGTAATTCCGACCGAATCCCGACTGCTCTCGATTTGGCCAACTTCCGACTCTCCCAGCGAATAGCCATCTTCGACATTTTGCTAAGCCTGTGCTGACTCCAATGAACCCCGTCCTCGTCGCCAAGCTGCCGGTCGAGCACCATCGAGGCCTCATAGTGCAACGCCGCTTCGTCGTATCGCTCTAGGTCTTCGAGGAGGTAGCCTTTGTCTGCAAGGGCTATCGACAGCCTGGTCTTTTCTGGCGTTTTGCGGTACTCGGTGATGGCAACATCGAACCAATAGAGAGATTCCTGAGTCAAACCTTGCTCCCTCTTCACTACTGCAAGGAGAGCCGCAGTGCAAGGGAATTCCCAGTCCCCGTGCGAGATGTCCCGGTAGATCGAACACGACTCTTCTAATGCCTCGGCCGCTTCAACATATCGCACTTGGTTCATAAAGCAGTCCCCCAGCTCCCACAAGCCCTGGGCCAACCTCCAACGGGCGTTTGATTGTCGTGAGATGGCAATCGACTCTAGGAAGTACTGTTCTGCGTCTATGAAGTTGTGTTGCCGCGCTTGGATGATGCCCAAACGCCATAATGCGGTGCAGGTGCCGTGCCCCCACCCGATTCTCGTGGCAATATCGCAAGCCTCGTTGACCATGGAGATCGCCTCGTCGACGTTGTTCTGGTCCCAATTCACCCATCCGAGAAGGATAAGCACCTTGGCTTCACCAAGCTTGTCCCCACATGCCGCGGCGATAGCGACAGCCTCTCCTAGAACGGACAGCGCTTCTTCGTAATTCTTCTTCTTTCGGTGAAGTTCTCCGATCCTTTCCAGACACTGCACGATGCCCACGTCGTTCGAGTGTGCGCGATAGATGTCAAGCGCTTCCTTCAGGAAGGCCGTGGCATCGTCGTCCTTGGATTGGATGCTGAGGGAGCTGCCCATCAGATATAGAGTTTCCGCTGTTCCGAGTGGATCGTCAAGGCTCTCGAGCTTGTTGAGGGCGGCTGAGGCGGCTTTTAGGGCTTTGACAGGGTAGGAGTGTCGATACGATACAGCGGCTTGTTTGCGGAGAACGCTAGCGATTCCTCGGTCATTTTCTTCTTGCTCGTACAGGAGAAGTGCTTGTTCCAGAAACGCAAACCCCTCCTCATAGTGCCCCTTCCAGCTTTCAAGGTCGCCGAGGTTCTCGAGCAGCGGGGCAGATCGCGCCTGGTCATCGAGAGCGGGGGGACAGCGAGGCTGACAAAGAAAAGAGGTAAGAATCGTTTTAAGAGCAATTTCGGGCCAAAGTGAACGTACGAGGAAGTCGATAGCGGTCCGACACATGGCGCTCGTGGGTCGCTGCTCGGGCGCAGCTACCCAGCACCGAGTGATCAGGTCCCACACGTGGAGACAATCGCTGAGGCGGAATTCGCCGTCGACATGAGGCTGAGGGCCTTCGAATATTTTGAGGATGAGGGCATAGTCCGCAGAGGTTCCTTCATAGGGCAGCTCTCCGGTCATAATCTACGTGCGTACCATCAGCCCAACATTCGATGTGTTCGAAGAGGGTCGACCGACTTACCTCCCACACTAGCCAGGCCCACGCGTACACGTCGCTACTCGGAGTTCTTGGGTGACCGTTGATCAGTTCCGGACTGCACCACCGTATGGATCCCTTGAACCCCGTCGACGTCTCTAGTCTTCCGAAGCCACTATCTTCATGAAGTCGCGCTAGGCCAAAGTCGCAGAGAACCGCTCTGAAGTTGCAGTTGATGAGAACGTTTGCCTTCAAATTTAAATGCGTTCAGAGGTCGCATTTGAGACGCTTCATGCAATCGTGGCGCACTCACGGATTTAACATCTCCGTGACAGACAGGTGGATTAAGTTGGTGGAGGAATATTAGAGCGTCAATTGTATCGTAAATCTTATACAGGGTTCGTCGTAAGCATTGGCAGGACATTCTCCAGACTAGACTCACCAAAGACAGCTTCTCAGGTACCTCGAGCTTGTGCCGACGAATAAATTCGCTGACATTGCCATTCGGCTCCCAAGGCGAAAGTAGCCAGGCTTCCGAGAGCTCAAAGTCGGCGTAGAAACCAATGAACTGGGCGATACCCGGGTGTGCCCCAAGACTTGACCAGACCAGCATCTCCTTCGTGAAAGCCTACACGCGACGGTTCAGCCACTTTACAAACACAACGAAACGATAAGCTCACCCTCTTTACATCGGACATATCATCAGCTGCCGAGATTTTGATTTGCTTGACGGCAACAACTTGAGGCGGGCCATAGTGGCGAGAGGCCAACCACACGGGAAGGTAAGCAGAGGGATGAAGGTGTGCCTTCCGTACAATCCCATAACCGCCCGTGCGCTTATAGTCATCAGGGAGGAAGGTGATCCTTCTGCGACTGACTTGGTGCTTCTCCAGTGCTTCGTATGCTTCGTCCTGGATGGGAGATGCGTGTCGCTTGAGAAATTATGACCTGAACTGAAACGGATTTGGACCTACTACAGCTTGCCCTCTAGCAAGTCTTCTTTCGCGGTCTTCTACAGTTGACATGAGACCTCTTAAGCTTTATGGTTTCTTTGGCCAAGTATCTGATATCCAGGACGTAGAGCGGATGGGTGCTTCCAAGGGAGGCGTCCTTTGTGTTCGGGTTATTTGTGGTCTCGGTCCTTCAGGGTCTCGGCATTCTCCGCGACAACGCAGCGTCTTTGGTAAGCAGCAACCACCCCCAAGGAGGCGCAATGAAAGCTTGAGCCAAATGTGTCCGGTATGCCTTGGACACTGTGCGCTGTACCTTAAGACTCGATCTGCTGGGTTAGCGTCCCGCCACACCCCTTCGCCGCCCACATATCAATCAAATAAACAACCTGTTGTTGGCTTGCGGTCTCGTTCCTCGCAAATAAGCCATCAGTTTCACACAAGTCCCTGCATGCACGATGGGAGGGAAGTCCCAGTCATCAACAGATATTTTAGGATATATAGGTGAGGGGAGTATCTAGTGTACATACATATGTTGTATGTCACGAATTCAATAGGCAACTATGTAGATCACGAGCATAACAACATTTGCTTCGCAAGCTCATTGCGGACTAGCAATATCGCTGACCCGAATTTCCAACCCGAGGCTACCGGTTCGAAGGTGAGGTATCCGTCGCTGAAGCTTCTTCACGTCGCACAGTAGAGGCAAAGCCGTTTGAGCACTGACTGGTCTTGACTTGGTGCGCTTTCTACTCTCCCAAGTAATAGCCGTCTTCGGGATGGACACTAACTTGTGTAGGTTCCACCCAACCTCGCCATCATCCCTGAGTTCCAGGTCGAGGACCAAGGAGGCTTCGAGATGCAACGCCGCCTCGTCGTGTCTTGCGAGTTCTCCGAGAACGCACGCCTTGTCTGCTAGACATACTGACAAGCTAAACTTGTCCTGGAGCTTGCGGTGCTCCTCCATGGCTACATCGTACCAATGGAGCGAGTCCTCGAATGCCCCCTGGTCTTTCTTTACCTCTGCTAGGCGGGATGCGGCGGAGGGGAGTTCCCAGTTGCCGAACGACATTTCTCGGTAGAGGGAACAGGACTCCTCCAGGGCGGCGGCGGCTTCTTCTCCTCGTCCTTGCGTATGGAGGCAGATTCCCAAGCCATACAGACCTTGTGCCAATCTCCAATGAACGTCGCACCGCCGAGAAATCGAAATCGACTCTTTCAATAACTCCTCTGCCTCGCCAACACAACCCTGTAGCCTCCGGATGGTGCCGAGACGCAGCAGCGCGATGCAGACACCTTGCTCCCACCCGATCTTCCGCGCAATGTCGCAGGCACCCATGACGGTGATTCCAGCTTCTTCGAAGCGATCTCGGTCAATATCCAATGAACCAAGAACCATGAGCACTCTAGCCTCCCCAAACTTGTCGCCGCACTGAGATGCAATGGCGGCGGCCTCTCCCAGGGTGGACAAAGCGTCGTCATAACGGCCTTCCCATCTATGGATCTCTCCTATCCTCTCGAGGCACTCTACAGCGCCGACGTTGTTATCATGCACACGAAAGAATTCGAGGGCTTCGTTGAGAAAGGCCATTGCATCCTCGTATTTCGATTGAAGACTGAGAGCACTACCCATCAGGTAGAGAGTCTCAGCGGTTCCTAGAGGGTCGTTCAGGCTCCTGAGTTTTTCGAGGGCGGTCGAGGCGGCTTGAAGGGCTTTGGCAGGGTACGAATGGCGGTGCAACACCGCGGCCTGTTTTCGCAGGACACTGGCGATTCCCTTTTCGTTTCCTTCTTCTTCGTACATGAGCAAGGCGTTCTCTAGGTGCGCAAAACCCTCCTTGTAATTGCCTTTCCAACTCGCGAGATCGCCAAGGCTTTCGAGTAGAGCGGCAGAACGGCCATGATCAGCCACGGTCGGAGGACATCGAGGCTATGGCGAGTTAGGTATTAGGGACGGTTTGCTAGATCTTCGAGGTATTAACCCCGTACCAGGAACGCAATGGTTGTCCGACACATGGTGCTCGTGGGCCGAAGCCCTGGTTCGGCGACCCAGCATCTTGTCATCAATTCGCATACTTGGAGACAATCGCTTAGGCGAATTTCTCCATCAATTTGAGGGCGGGGATCATTGAATATCTTGAGGATGATGGCGTAGTCCGCAGAAGTCCCTTCATAAGGCAACTCTCCCGTCATTATCTGCGTGTCAAATACGCGTTTGGTCAGTATATCCAGACGCAGGAGGGACCGTTCTGACCTCCCAAGCTAGCCAGGCCCAAGCATATACGTCACTTTTCGGTGTTCTTGGTTGGCCCTGGATCAATTCTGGACTACACCATCGGATGGACCCCTTGAACCCCGTCGACGTTTCCATTCTTCCAAAACCGCTGTCCTCGTGGAGTCGTGCTAAGCCAAAGTCGCACAAAACTGCTCGGAAGGTACTGTTTATGAGGACATTCGCCTTCAAGAACAAGGTGATTAGATTGAATCGCGAAAGAGAGGCTAAGCACTCTTACGGATTTGACGCCTCCATGGCAAACCGGTGGATCAAGTTGGTGAAGAAATGCCAAGGCATCGATTGTATCATAAATCTAATAAATTATTCATTGTAGGAACCAATAATCAACACTCGGAGCGAGACTCACCAGCGACAGCTTTTCAGGGACCTCCAGCTCGTGTCGACGAATGAATTCGCTGACGTTCCCATTTGGCTCCCAAGGAGAAAGGAGCCAGGCTTCAGATAGCTCAGCGTTGGTGCAGAATCCAATAAACCTTGCAATGCCCGGGTGCGCTTCGAGACCTGACCACACCCTCATCTCCTTCGTGAAAGCCTACAAGAGGACAGGTTTGGTCTCCCTGATAATCATAAAGAACTGACCAGCTCACCCTCTTAACTTCAGATGCATTATCTGCAGCTGAGGTTTTGATCTGCTTGACGGCAACGACTTGAGGAGGGCCGTATTGGCGTACAGCCCACCATGTGGGAAGGTAAGTCGAGGAATGAAGGTGAGCTTTCCGCACGATTCCGTAACCCCCAGCCCGCCTATGATCGTCGGCGAGGAAAACAATCCTTCTATGATTGACTTGATGCTTCTCCAACGCTTGGTAAACCTCGTCCTGGGAGCGGGATATTGTCACATGAGAAATTGAGATCTGGACTGACATGGATGCACCCACCACAGCCCGTCCTTTAGCAAGTCTCCTCTCGTTGTCTTCAGAGCCTGACATGGGGTTCAAAAGCGGTTCTTGTCGAGTATTCACCATCTATGGCGCGGCACCGGTGGCTGCCGAAGGTAAGTCGTTGTGACCGTGGTTCCTATAAGACCCGTAAACGGCGTCATGGTTCCGTAATCCTGGGAGCTGGTAAAGATTCTCCTGCTTCCCACTGCTCATCAGGCTCTCAGCTTTCTATTAATCAAGACACAAATATCCTTCCATGCAAAGCTATAGAAGAACCAATCGACTATTTACGCCTTAAGTGAGACGGTATGTTCCCGAAACACCGATTACCTTGCGCTGCAGATACAGTAGGTCACGTGTAAGTCTTACGTCCAGTTCTGGAACGAGCGTCGGTCCGCATCTTCCACCGCAGCTGCCACATCTAGAACCTTGGGGCTGATCTGGAATACTACATTTCCTCGATCTTTGCACGGTGCTAATACATAACGGTATTCGATCGGTGACTCTACCCCTCCCCCCACTCTCTTCCTGTCTGTCGACGGGCTACCGGATCAAGGAATCGCACTTTCACCAATTTCGAATCTCCAGCTTGAGGCCAGGGCTCCTCAGTTGTGGGAGGCGTCGCTGGAGTTTGGTTACATCGCACAGTAGAGGCGACGCCTGCTGGACTCCGACCGCTCTTGGCTTGGAATATTTTCGGCTTTCCCACTTGATGATCGTCTTCGGAATGCGGCTCAGACGGTCCCGGTACCAATAAGGACCATACCCGAGCTCTTCATTTAGGATCAGGGAGGCTTCCAAGTGCAACGCCGCCTCGTCGTAATCCCCCATTTCCACCAAAACCGACGCCTTCTCCCCCAAACACACGGAAATTTGGTACTTGTCCCCAGCTTTACGGTATTCGGCTATGGCTGAGCTGTACCAGACCAGCGAGTCCCTTCTTGCACCTTGGCTAAGTTTGAGTTCGGCTACGAGGGATGCAGTGCTGGCTGATTCCTCGATGAGCGAGATTTCTTGATACGCGGAATACGATCCCTCGAAGGCTTTTATCGCTTCGTCGATCCGGTCCTGGGCGCGGAGACAATTTCCTAGAGATGCTAGTACCTGAGCGAGCCGCCAGGGTGCTTTAGTTCTTCGGGCGGCTGTAAGCGATTCTTGGAGTAACTCCTCCGCTTCCGGGTAATTGTCCTCCCTCATCTTGATGGTGCCGAGGTCCCATAGCGCGGTACAAACTCCGTACTCCCATCCGATCCTTCGCGCTATGTCGCCTGCTTCGGAGAGGATGGAGGCGCTTCTGGCGAGTTCGCCATGGTCCATGTGCGCGACTCCAAGGATAATGAGCACTTTGGCCTCTCCGAGCTTGTCTCCACAGCGTGAAGCGATCCCTACAGCTTCTTCTAGAGTTTCCAACGCCTCCTGTTGCCGCCACTTCCGTCGATGAACCTCGCCAATCCTCTCCAGGCATTGCACGATGCCTACGTCGTTTCCATGAGTCCGGAAGATTGTGAGGGCTTGGTCTAGATAGCTTGTGGCCTCTTCCTCCTTGGACTGTACCGTCAAGGCGCTCCCAATCAGGTATAGGGATTCGGCTGTTCCCAGAGGATCGCCGAGTCTTTTGAACTTCTCCAAGGCAGCTTTGGCGGCGTCAAGGGTCTTGACGGGGTAGGAATGGCGATATGCGATGGAGGCTTGTTTTCGGAGAACGCTGGCGATCCCTCGGTTGTTTTCCTCTTGCTCGTACAACCCCAATGCTTGTTCCAAGTACGCGAGGCCTTCGTTATAGTTGCCTTTCCAGCTCTCCAAGTCGCCAAGATTTTCCAATAGTGCAGCAGAACGTGCCTGGTCTTGATGATCTCGAGGCGTAGGAGGGCAGCGAGGCTGCAAATGCAAGCCAGGGGAATCAATGTACGGCCAGCGGCGTCCAGAAGATAATACTTACGAGAAATTTGACCGTCGTCCTACACATATTACTCGTTGGGCGCTGGAGCGGCTCAATCTCCCAACATCTTAACATCAACTCCCACACCTGAAGGCAGTCGCTGAGGCGCGATTCCCCGTTGACTTGAGGGCGAGGGCTTTCGAAGATCTGACGCATGATGACATAGTCGGCCCCTGATCCCTCGTAGGGAAGCTCGCCGGTCATTATCTAGGAAACGGCGCTATTAGCACGAAACGAAAAACAATGGGCAAGGAAATACTGACCTCCCAAACCAGCCATGCCCAGGCATATACATCGCTGTTTGGCGTCCGTGGTTGACCGTTGAGGAGCTCCGGACTACACCAACGAATCGACCCCTTGAAGCCAGTCGACGTCTCCAGCCTTCCAAAGCCACTATCTTCGTAAAGTCTTGCTAATCCAAAGTCACATAGAACCGCTCTATACTTGTTATTCACGAGGACGTTTGCCTTTGGGTGCAAACTTTGATCAGTTTGAGGCGCATTCGCTCTAGAAGTCCCACTCACAGATTTGATATCACCGTGGCACACTGGCGGATTCAATTGGTGAAGAAACGTCAACGCATCAATAGTATCGTAAACCTGACGTAGAGTTCCTGAGCATCTGAACGGACAGGAAATAGGGTGACACTCACGAGCGACAGCTTTTCTGGCACCTCGAGTTCCCGTCCACGGATGAACTCGCTCACATTCCCATACGGCTCCCATGGCGATATTAACCAAGCTTCCGTGTGCCCAAAGTCGGCACAGAACCCGACGAACTTGGCGACGCCCGGGTGCGTTTCAAGACCGGACCAGACCAGCATCTCCTTTGTAAAAGCCTGTAGAGCGGACACCCAGGCTGAGTAAGCATTGTCAACCAGGCGACATTACACGGCGAACTTACCCTCTTCAGTTCAGCCGCGCTATCGATTGCAGATATTTTGATTTGTTTGACAGCCACAACCTGGGGTGGGCCATATAGGCGCGTAGCCAGCCCCACGGGAAGGTAGGGGGAAGCATACAGGTGCGCAGGCCGTACAATTCCGTAACCCCCCGTGCGTTTCTGGTCATCCGGAAGGAAGACGATTCTTCGGCGGTCAACCTGATGCATCTCTAGCGCGTGGTACGCCTCGTCCTGGGGAGCGAGGACGTGTTGTCATGAGAAATTGTGAATTGGACCAAACTAGCCTCAACGCACCACTGCTTTTCCTCTCGCCTGTCTCCTTTCGATGTCCTCGATGGTCGACATTCTTTCTGAATGCGATTATAGCTGGTCGGTAAGCGTTTAGTGTCCCCGGCCCAGGTTATAACGTTGCAGCAGGCGTGGTGGTTGTTATCGCGGAACGAGCTTCACTTTTGATCGGGCGTCTACATATGCGTTCCCACCGCGTCCAAATTCCCCAACCCTCCGTTGTCCGTTAAACCCTTTCAGAGAGACCAAACACCAAGAATCTCTATGCAACTGTCCGATATCTATGCGCAAGGCTATAATGCTTCGAAAGATCGTGTCTATCTTATTGCTAGCACTAACGAGTCGAAATCTTACCTCAAGCTTAAAGCATTCAATCTTCCGAAGAACCTCCGCCAAAGTCTGGAATCACCTCGCTGCCACGTCTCCTCTCTTCGCCGGTTGGGGCACCGTGTCTCTGTGACAAAGCAGGTGGTTTCAAAGCTTTTCAAGGTGTTGCTGCGACAGCAAGAGGCGTTGAAACAGCTGCTCGCCTCGGTCAAATAATCCTAGCCTAGCCCCTGAGCAGGCACCTGCAACGTACGGTCGCTCAGCACATCTAGAAGACAAAAAGCACTTTGGACCTCGCTATGATTCCCGCCAATATCAAACAAGGGACCGAAATCTAGAACTCGTACATGTAGATGGAATGGAGGACGCCAATATTCGAGCTATGACAACGGGGAGCAGGCACAACCGCACTTCTTCTACAATGATATGAATTAATACGCGATTACAGTGTCTTGCGATGAAGAAACGACCTCGAGAAACTTAGGAACCACTCCAACCAACTGGCCTGACCGATGACTTGAGGTTTGGTGTTGTTAGCTGGGGTAGGCGCAGCTGAAGCCTCTTCACGTCGCACAGTAGAGACGTTGTTCGGAAGGACTGGGCCCGGGCCAATATGAGCCTTTCCTGTCTTCTGATCTCCCACCTGATGGCCGTCTTCGGAATACCGCTGATTCTGCGCTGATTGAAATTCACGGAGTAGTCATCTCCAAGCTCCCGGTCGAGTATCATGGCGGCTTCGAGGTGCAACGCTCCCTCGTCGTATCGTCCCATATCCTCCAGAGTCGTTCCCTTCTCCGATAGATATTGTGACATACTGAACTTGCGGTGACACTGGCGGAACTCCGTAATCGCTCGATCGTACCAAAGAAGAGCACTCTCCATGTATCCGGCTTCCTTCTTTGCTTGGGCGAGGAAAGCGCAAGTGTCTCCGAAACTCGGGTCAAACCCAGTAGCAATGGCCTGCTGGAGAGATGTGGATTCCTCCAGGACCGAGGTGGCTTCTTCAAGGCGGCCTTGTGCCTGAAGGCATCTTGCCAAGTAATGCAATGCTTGGGCCAACCTCCATCCAGCGTCGCTTCGCCTGGCAACCACAACCGACTCACGTAAGAACTCCTCCGCCTCCCCAAGGTGACCTTGGTCAATAGCAACCCCACCCATGCGGCACAGGGCGGTAGTCACCCCATGCTCCCATCCAATGCTCCGCGCGATTTGATGTGCCTTGGAAAACGTAGCCATTACGTCGTCTATATCTTCAAGATGCCATCGGGTGACCCCAAGGACAATGAGTGCCCTGGCTGCTCCTAGCTTGTCTCCACAACGAGTGGCAATGTCGACAGCCTCTTCCAGGGTAGACAATGCCTCCATGATTTGGTCTTTTCGTCTGTAAATCTCGCCCAATCTCTCGAGACACTTTCCAATCCCGACGGTGTTTACTTCGTCCCGGAAGATTTTCAAGCTGTCCTGGAGACAAGGTAAAGCCTTGTCCATGTTTTGTTGAGCCACGAAGTAGACTCCCATCCAGTATAGAGAATCGGCAATGCCATTGGTGTCGTCTAGGCGCTTGGACTTCTCTAAGGCGGTGGCTGCGGCACTCCCCAGTCTGACGTACGCCGAGTCCTGATAGCACACCGCGGCTTGCTTAAGAAGAGCGCTGACTATACCCCGGTCATCTCCCTCCGCTTCATATATCTGGAGAGCTTGTTCGAGTCGAGCGAATGCCACTTTATGATTGCCATTCCAACTTTCTAGCTGGCCAAGGTTCTCCAGGAGAGCTGCTGAAGGGGCTTGAGGATCGGCTGTTTCTGGAGCAGGGGGGCAGTGAGGCTATGTAGTTCATATTGTTAGCCATAGAGGATAAATGGCTGTGATAATAGAGAACACATACAAGATATGCGACGATTATTTTACACATCGCGCTTGTCGGACGCTCAGACGGCTCAGCTGCCCAGCATCTTGTCATCAGCTCCCAGAGCTGAAGACAGTCGCTTAGGCGAGATTCTCCCTTGACTTGGGGACGCGGACTCTCGAAAATCTGCCGAATGATAACGTAGTCCGCCCCTGCCCCTTCATAAGGAAGCTCGCCGGTCATTATCTAGCAATTGACAATATTAGGGCAACGTCGAAAAGGGTGCGAATAGGTAGCTGACCTCCCAAACTAACCATGCCCAGGCATATACGTCGCTACTTGGAGTTCGTGGATGCCCATCGAGAAGCTCGGGACTGCACCAACGGATTGAACCCTTGAATCCGGTCGTTGTCTCTAGCCTCCCGAATCCGCCGTCTTCATGAAGTCTTGCTAGTCCAAAATCACAAAAGACGGCTCTGGATTCCGAGTTGACGAGAACGTTTGCCTTTGCCCAAGAATATGGTTAGACCGAGAGCAAACAGGCCGAGATTCCGTGCTTACCGATTTTATGTCCCCATGACATACTGGAGGATTCAGTTGGTGCAGAAACGTTAAAGCATCGATCGTATCCGAGACCTTTTCCAATAGAGCTTGTGAGGGTAGATTCATAACCAAGCCATAAGGCAAACTTACCAAGGAGAGCTTCTCCGGCACCTCGAGCTGCCGTCGGCGAATAAAGTCGCTGATGTTCCCGCACGGCTCCCATGGTGAGATTAACCAAGCCTCCGAGTTTCTAAAGTTGGCACAGAATCCGAGGAATTTGGCGATGTTCGGATGCCCTTCGACGCCGGACCAAACCACGAGCTCCTTGGTAAAGGCCTGAGAATGGTTCCCATATCCGTTTAGCGCCTGGCCGAGTATCAGAGGTATGCTGGACCCACTCGTTTAAGCTCGGACACATTATAAATGGAGGACATTTTGATCTCTTTGACAGCTACGACTTGAGGAGGACCGTATCGACGTGAGGTGAACCATTCGGGCAGGTAGGATGATGGATAGAGATGAGCCCGTCGCACAACACCGTAGCCCCCCGCACGTTTATGATCTTCATCGAGGAAAACAATTCTTCGACGGTCAACTTGATACCTCTGCATTGCTTCGTA
>WSTY01000596.1:0-16871 GCA_019633465.1 Tulasnella sp. 417 | reverse complement strand
TACCCATCCAACACGTTTTCGTCTAGTTCTTCCTCGGATGTCTCATCCTCCTCTTCTCCGTCTTCGTCATCCAAGGTCAGGTTTGCAAGGCTTCCGATCGGAGGACTCTCGGGTGTGGCTGCCATGGTCGGTGGTGACTCTAACGTTCTCGTTCGTTCACGTTTTCCTCCTCTTCAGTGAGTTGTAAAGGCGCTAAAAAAACAGGCGGAGGAGATGAACCAATATTCCAACCACTTGCTCTAGAATGAGTTAGATTTTAGGCTTCGAAGTGACTAACCTCGGAAGAAGGGCCGGTTCGCGGCGGAGCCGACCACGATAAGATAGGGATCGGAATGCGCTTTGTCAACCTGCTCTAACTCGTTCACCGTGGCCGATCGCCATAGGTAGTTAGGAAAAAGTATCATGTCACCTGCAATAAACCTTAATCCGGCCCGAGCGGCAATGTTTATACACGAAGCTGCTTCGAATGCTCTATAACGGCAATTGCCAAAAGGAAGTGGCTGGTCGCCAAGTGGACCGAGTTGGCGGAAGTTGCTTTTTAACACAGTTACATACTATTCATAAATCCAGATGTAATAGAGGGAAAGAACGTCGATCGGTGCTCTTAAATATGAGTTGGGTTGAGAGGGAGCTGAGTCCTCGGTGGAACATGACGGCCTTGGTCACGTTGGTTGCGGCTGCTCAATAACTTCGACACCACCTGTTCCTCGATTAGATTAAATGAAACAGCAATTACGAGGTGGGGTATTTGAGAAGATCACATTCTATTCCATGCAGGAAGTCAAATTCTTTGTAATAGAAGGGTCGATGGGGTATCAGACGTCTAAACTCTCGCTTGCTGAGATGACTCAGGAAAGTATTTCTTTAAGGTTCTTTGTGCCATATCCCCGATCATCTGGTGTTGACGGGCTACACCGTCTCGTATCGCCCGGAGACGGGTAACCCCTCCGGCCGTTTTCAGCCGTTCAACTACCTCCTTCTGCCCTTCCCAATCTTGATTTATAATGACTATTATACCCTGAAGTCCGAATAATGAGTTACGGTAGTCTGAGGGTTCCAAGATTGAGCAAAACGCCTCGATGCTGCCGGCTTTGACCATCAAGTGTAGCTCCTCATCTCCCCGAACCTTGCCTGACAATGTTGTGAGCGCCAAAATTGCTTGGTCGCGTATCTCGGGATACTCCTCGTTACAAATGGCTTGAGCCAAAGCAGGTACGATGGATGATGCGATGAGGGACTTGACCTGAGCGGGTGTGCCGTCAAGTACACAATGGACGGCACTGCAACCCACCGACCGGTTTTCAAAGTGTGTCGAAGTAATCGCAAGACCAAAAGTCTCCAGACCTCCGGCTTCAATTACAGAGTTAATCCCATCGATACCGTGAAGGGTCAATACAGCGAGGCATCGGAGGGCGTGGTGTTGGAGGGGCCACGGACTTGCTGGGCTGGCGAGTTGCGCAAGCTGGGGTGTGATTCCCGTCTTGATCGCCACACACGTACTGGCCTCGGTGAGAACGATACGCCCAAGAGCCAGCAGGGCATTTTCAAGCGACGGTGATGGCTCGTTTTCCTTGCTTTGAATGAACTTTGCAAGGACAGAAATCATCTGATTTATCTAAAACAAGAATGTGAGAATCTTAATAGCGAGAGCCCTGGTACCGCTTACTATATTTTCGCTGAAGGGACCACCAGAGTCCAGGCGCGTACAAAGGGCCAGGGCATGAACAGCTACATCCACGATGCGATCCGTGTACCTTCCCGGGTTGTCCAATACCTCCAGAAACAGCGCAAACCCGCCTGCTTCAATGACCGCATTTCGCAAACGGAGACAATCCCCAGAAATATTTCCTAACAATGATAGGGCATAATCCTTGGCCTCATCGGAGTCGCTTGAGAAGAGGGAAACGAGTTTCGGAATCGCTCCTTCGTCGGTGACCGCTTGTATCTCCTCTGGGCTGCCCACAGTGACTTCGAGTAAGATGGACGCGGAGCACCGCATTAACGGTATGTCTTCAGCGGAGAGCATTCCGATGAGACTAGGGAGGATGCCGCAGCGAATGATAGACTGAATCGTATCTTGCGGATTTCTTGTCAAAAGTCTCCGGAGCTTGGTGGTTGCTTCTAAGCGAACGGCGCAGTCATCGGAGCAAATGCCGTCTACAATGTTTTGGGAAATCTATAAGATTGACCATTCCCTTTTAATGCACAGAATCAATACAACAAGGACATTTTGCGTCTCACCGGCAGCGATTGTGCTGTGAGTTGGTCTCCAGGACCGGGGATCGCGCGAGTGTTGCTTGCCATTTCCAACACGGGTTTAGGGCTGGGACAAAAAATGGGAGGCTTGTTGTTCGAGCCAAGGTAGAGGATAGCGATGTTTTCGAAATCTGGGACCAGAGGCTTGACTCAGTGGTTGGATTGTTGTCTATCCGTAGCACTGTTGGTTGAGTTGAAGGATCGTATAAGACTCGATGAGCAAGCAAGAATACAAGTAGATTGGCGAGGTTCTGGGTTGGATGACACGGTTCGTAAACTTGGCAACACGGCGGAGATCACGGGTTTCTCTTGTCCCATCACGCCACAGGGAATTGCCAGTGCGCAAAGCGGAAGGCCGAATACGACAATTTGACCATCCTCTGTGTTCAAGAAGCATGGATGGTTCCCTGCCTCTCCCCCAGTTGCTATTTGAGACCATGTCATAATTATTCGGCTCCGCCAACATGACACATCGATCGTCAACCTCTGAGATTTAGTGGAGGCCTGAGACGTTGTCATGGCCGGTCCCAAGCCCTGTTTCTAATAACAGAGACACGTTGCCTTGGCTTCGGCCGAAAAAAGGAAGTTCAGAACTCAGACATAGCTTATGTAAAGTCGACAACCATTTTCTCACCGTAATGTATGGTGTTGTAGATCCAGAATCGCACCTAACCTTTGCGGGAGGAATAACCAATTTAGGTCTCCTTCTTTATAGCGGGAATGCACAATTCATAAACTGAGCCACCCTCTGGATTTTGGTTCGAGTAAAAGATACATGTACAGCTCGCCTACTATATCACCCATTCTGGCGAAAACGTCTATACTCTGGGATATTTAGACCATTCGGGAAAGTAGGTTCTTAACATTTCTTGGGCCCTTCCTTTGACCGGGCCCTCCCTAGCCCAGCTCTTGAGTCTTATCTCGCGAAGGTGGTGAATTCCATCGGACGCCTTGAACCGCGCCATAGCCTCCCCTTGGCACCCCCATTCTATCCGGATAAAAGAGTCAATCCCGAGGAGGAGATGGCGAGTGATACTACCGTCATCCAACGGCAACATCTCAGACAGAGCCTCAATGCACCTCGCTTTTAGAAGTGGGTCCAGAAGATGAGGGTCGGACGCGGTAATCCTCCTCACTGAAGACGATAGCACCCTAGCTGCCTCTTGCCTTGACTTGATCGGCAATGTCTCATCAAAGACGACTTCTACAAGAAGGAATATGAGTGGAGATTGGACAAGAGTGGTAACCTGGGGTATGCTGCCCCAGGCAACGCGTTCCGCCAGCCAGCAAGCAGGTGTGACTGCCGTCCGTGTGCGAATGCAAACCTGAAGGGCGTCGAGGAGCCCATTTTCGATCGCTGCTTGGATATTCTCTGGCCTTTTGAAGAGTATTCTGTGCAGCAACTGCAGTGCGTCCCCTTGCATCCCGTTATTCTCGGTAACGCATCGGGAGAGCGGAATGAGGCGGGGTAATATTCCAGAATTGATAACTTGGTCAATCATTTCGTATCTGGTTAATGACCGTAGCGCTTTGATCGCGGATGTGACGGACTCTGCAGTATCTTCGTTCTGGGAAAGTATGAACTTGAGCAGGATCGGCAACATGGGCTTCGTCTAGGGTGGATCCCTTGTAAATATCAGGAAAACTGACAAAATAAATTGAGCCACATACCTTCGCCTGTAAAATGAGTCGATCGCTTTCCTCCTCGGTTGCTCTGGCTATCATCCAAGCGGCGGTATCCACACATTTTGAGGAGTATCGTTCTGGACTCTCCAAAACCTCCAACGCAGGCTCTAGCCCTCCTTCCTTTATTAGGAGTTCCCTAAGACCACTTGAGTCTGCCAGGATGTTTCGTAGAGTAGTCAAGGGGCGGATTCTGGCTTCGTTCAACATGGAACAAGACAGGGTGATCAGCTTCGGAATCGCTCCACCAGCGACGACAGCTGAAGTCTGCTCAGACATTCCAGCCGATACATTGATCAAAATCCACGCGCAGTCGGAAGCCAACCTGCTATCTCTTGATGAAAGCATTTCGATAATTGTTGGGAGGATGCCTGAATCGATTATCATTTGAGCGCTGTTTTTTGCTGGTCGGCCTACCAGTTGTATCAACCGGTGAATCTTGTTTGCTGATTCTATCTGGATTTGGGGGGAGTGAGAGCACATTTCCTCGATAATCGCGGGATTTATCTGGCTTTGGATGTCATTCGGAGTTCTCGATTTAGGAAATCGATACGCTCTCACCTTTTGGTCGCGTGTGAGGTATTGACCCAGCTCGGCTTGGTCAGCTTGGTCTTGACCACCGTTCTCCTGCCTGGGAGTTGTGCCTCCCTTCCCTGTTGAGGAGTCTGGACTGTTCATGGCGCTTCCTTCGCTAGTTGTTCGTATCCCGAGCGCAAAGTTAAAGCAGATTGTCGAGGAAACGTTTTTGAAACGCCCCTCGGTATTTCTGGACAACGGCACTACTGAAAGTCGAGGCAAAGAGACAGCAGACTTCGTGGGAGAAATGCGAGCTTGAGGAAAAGTTGGATCGTGAAAGACATCGCACCAGGAGAAAAGTGTGCCTGAGACGTGGACGACAAGAACTAAATTTAGGACGCGCGGCGCGGCGAACAGCGGGGGATGCCGCCGGCTCGGCAAGGGGAATTGGCCGAATGGACCTCGTCGTGTCGCCACAAACATGATCAATTTCCACGAGCATTATCTTACTGCTTGTCGGTCCGCGGGTTGAACCTCCACACCAGCTTCGCCTCATCTTTTCGGGTGCCTCATGCATGCCAGTCCGCTTAGCTCGCTAAAGCGTTCGCTCCGATTTGTCACTGTGCCATGACGTCCTGCAGATAGTCAAGATGCCAGTAGCCTACCACGGCTTCAGACTTTGGGGCTTAAGAATGAACAACAGATAGCTACCCCACTCCTGACTGATGACGGAAATGGTAGGACGAAGATTGGCTATCGAGACGGTTGAGTTTCGCAACCACGTAAGAGCAGAAAGACGGTCGCTAAACTAAACCGTAGGGGCACGCGCAAGGGGGAATAACTAATGTCGGTTGATGTGCACAGCCTCTAAGCAAAAAGTACGCCTACACCCTGGGTGGCTTCGAGGATTCTGGGAAATAGGTTCTGAGTAATAGATGTGCTGTCATAGACTCCCGCTCGGTCCATTCGCTCTCTTTCCCTTCCAACCAGACGTCACGCAACAGTTCCACCCCATCCGAATCTTTTAACCGTTCTATCGCATCTTCGGCTCCACTCCACGGGGTATAAATGAGAGATTTGATGATTTCAACGGCTTTTGGGATGATTCCCCACTCTGTGCACGCCAACGCTACGCAACAGGCTTCGACGCAATCAGCCTCAACGAGTGAGCTGAAGAAGCGGTGATTTATTTCGCCTTTTTGGGCAAGGTGGAAGAGGGTTGTCATGGCTTCATTCCGGGTTTTCAGTTCCTGCTCTTCATCCGCAACTATTTTGGTGAGAAGTGGCAGGACCGAGGATTCAAGTAAGGCCTCCGCTTGGAGTGTGCTGGCCGAAGTGATCTTTGAGGCGATCAGGCAGCCTGACCGCCGACTTTTAACGTAATCGGTCATGCAACCTTGAAGAGCTTGTAGAATACCATTGTCAAGAAGCGATTGCAGTAGCGTTTCTCCTCCGGAAGCCAACCGAACTATTAAGTTCAGCGCTCCCTCCCGCAGACCGTCGTTCTTGGATGTAGAAAACTGGATGAGACGGGGGACAATCCCGCCCTCGAAGATCTTATTGGCTACCTTTGGGCTGAAGCACATGTGGCGGAGGGCTTTAACGACGGCTGTGAGCGGCTTGGGTTTGTTCTTCTGTTGGATGAACTTGCACAGTATGGGTATTGCCTCCCCGCTACACTAAGGTAAGTCAACTTGGTCAGGAAGGGATTATACTTTAACTGATCTGAAATGCATACAGTCGAAATGCTCTGGTATTTCACTAGCGTACCGGGCGCTGCACAGTTCTCCACCGTCCAAGCCGAGGTTTCGACTACTTTAGCGGAGTGTTTTGATGGGTCCGCGAGGATTTTCAACGCAGGTCCGTATCCGCGTTTCTCGAGGAAGGCATCCCTCAGTTCATCAGAGTCTCCTGCGATATTGCCCAATGCCAATAATGCGTTGTGTGCGACGCCTTCTACCTCGGAAGCGGACGCAGCAAGGAGATTCGGGATGGCACCCGCAGAGACAGCTGCCGAAGTCTGTTGAGAGGTCCCAAGAGTGATATTCAATAGAACCAAAGTTGCTTCCGAGACTAGGGCAGCGTCGGGCGATGATAACATATTGATGACGTTCGGAAGGAGACCCGAATCGACGACGGCTTGAAGAAGGACATCCGGCGAATGGTTTTTGGATCGCAGCAACTGTGCGACCTTGCTGACAGATTCTAGTTGCAGATGAGGGTTGGAAGAATGTATCCCGCCGACTATACCCGGAGCAAGCTGCCGAAGCGGTAAGCGCTAATATTTTCCCTCACGATTGGAGACGTACTCACTTGGCCATCAAGCGTAATGCATTTTTTGATCTCCATTTCAAGTAGGTGCTCGTCCATTACGAAGGTATACGGGGGGTTGGTGCGCCTGAGCGTTTCGTGCCAATGTTCGCTATGGTTGCGGCCTTAAAGGGAATACGCTTGTTTGACGTGGCAAGTGATTGCAGCGCGCTGCCGAGACTAGCACCAGAGCGCGTGTCGGAATCAATTGGCCATGGTTCAGCTTCAAAGTGACTGGGCTGAACGGGTCCGATAATGCCGAGCTGTCTCATAGCCAAGACAAAATGATTCAGAAAGAATGGGAATATGTATTAGTTGGTCATTGGGGTTGGCGGGCTTTGTTGGTGAGACCCTGTTCAGGGTTCACTCAGGGGATATCGGACCCTCTCGTCCACTGGGCAACCATCCCGTGAGCTCACCCAGAGTAGGGACGGCATGTATGAGCAGGGACAGTGGGAGTGCTCTGAGACTCGGACCTAATCGCAAAAGTGCAGGCCGTGAGGGTTCAGCATTCAGTCAGGGGCTGTGTCCTGCATGATGGTAGCGCGTTGGGTTAGGGCGGGGTTAGTGAGGGATATTCGTCTCCAGTCAGTATCTCTCCGGGGCGATATCCAAGATTTACAAAGTGTTTTTCCTTCCATTTCCGACATCGTTAAAAGTGGAAAATTCAGTGTTGGCCGGCTCACCTAACGAAAGCGTTCGGACCTATTTGTCCCTGTAACGTGACGTCCTGAAGAAACGCGTACGTCAGAATTCAAGCATACCACAAGTCGATAGGTTGAGAATGAAGAGATATACAGAGTTGCCACACGGCTCATTGGCGAGCGAAATTGTAGGACGAAGGGTGGCTATCGGGACGGGCGAGTAACTCAGCGAGGGTCCAGCAAATCTGAACGACGGGGCACAGGCAAGGGGGAGTAACTAGTAATGTCGGTTGAATGTGCATGGTCTCTAAACCAAAACTACGTCTACACCCTGGATGGCTTCGAGAATTCTGGGAAATAGGTTCTTAGTAATATATGTGCTGTCTTAGACTCCGGCCGCATCCATCGGTTCGGTTTCCCTTCCAACCAGACTTTACGCAACAAGTCCACCCCATCCGAATCTTCTAAACGTTCTATCGCATCGTCCGCACCACTCCATGACATATCAATGAGACATCTGATGATTTCCATGCTTTTTTGAATCGTAACCCAGTCTGTGCACCCCAACGCTGCGCAACAGGCTTCGACGCAATCGGCCTCAACGAGTGAGCTTAAGAAGCGGTCCTTTTTTGAGCCCTTTTTGGCAAGAAGAAGGAGGGTTGTCGCTGCTTCATTCCGGGTTTTCAGCTCCTCCTCTGGATCTGCGACTATCCCAGTGAGACATGGCAAGACCGAGGATTCGACTAGTCCTTCTGCTTGGGCGGTGGCGATGTTTGATAAAACAAAGCAGGCCAACTGTCGACTTTGAACGTAATCGGTAATGCAGGTTTCGAGTGCCGTTAGAATCCCGTGGTCAAAAAGGGATTGCAATAGGCTTCCGTCTTCGTAAGCCAACCGAGCCACTAAGTTCAGTGCTTGCTCCCGTAGACCGTCGTTCTTGGATGTGCAAAATTGGACGAGACGGGGGCCGGCCCCATCTTCTAAGATCATCAGTGCTGCCCTTTGGCTGGAGCACATGCGGCGAAGGGCTTGAATGACGGATGCGAGCGGCTTGGGTTTGTTTTTCTGCTGAATGAACTTGCACAATATCGGTATTGCCTCGCTAAACTATTGTGAGACGACTTGATCAGAACGAAATTCTGCCTCAACTGATCCGACATGCATACAGTCGAAATGCTATGGTGAATCATTATCCTACCGGGAGCCGCACAGCTTTCCATAATCCAAGCCGCGGTGTTTACTATTTTGGCAGAGTACTTTGATGGGTCCGCGAGAATTCCCAACGCAGGTCTGAATGCGCGTTGTTTGAGGAACTCATCCCTCAGATTATTAGAATCTCCTGCGATATTGCCCAACGCCAATAATGCGTTGTGTGCTATGTCCTCTACCTCGGAAGCGGAAGCAACAACGAGCTTCGAAATGGCACCCGCAGAGACAGCCGCCGAGGTCTGTTGAGAGCTTCCGAGGGTGATATTCAATAGAATCGAACTTGCTTCCGACGCTAGGGCGGCGTTGTACGAGGATAACATATTGATGATGTTCAGAAGGAGACCGGAATCAAGGACCGCTTGAACAGCCGCATCCGCCGAGATGTGTTTGGTTCGAAGTAACTGTGCGGTCTTGGTGACGGATTCCAGTTGTGGAAGAGGGTTTGAAGAATGCACTCCGCCGACTATATCCGGAGCAAGCTACCAAAATCGTGAGCGCTGGTATTTTCCCTCACGAATCGGGGTCCACTCACTTGGCCATCAGGTGTAAGGCAGTTGTCCAACTCCATTTCAATCAATTCTTCGTCCATTATGAAGCCAGAATGGAAGATCGGGACTCCTAAGTACTTGGTGGCAACGTTCGCGGTGGGTGGGGTCCTGGAGCAAATGCGCTTGTTGACGTGGCGGAGTCTGGGGTCGTCAAGTGCTGGAAAAGGCGTGTTGTCTTGCCTTGCTGCGGTGCCGCAGCTAGCCGTGAACAAGCTGGTACCTTCGACAGCTCGACATGGTTCAGCTTCAAAAGAACTCCGCCCAATGCGACAGATGATATCGGGCTTCTTCATATTCAAGCGATGGGGAGCACAATTCTCCAAAGACTTCACGTCGAGTGGGCAAGATTTGTCAGCGAGCCCCTGTCTAGGGTTTACTGAGCGAGCATCTCAGAGACCATTCGCGTAACTCGGCTGCCCTCCGTTATCTCCAGGTTCGTCCAGGGGCTGAATATCTAAGGGCACGACCCACGACTGTGCAACTGCGAATCGCATGTCCAATCCAGTACGCAACCGACCAATCCGTTGTGAATGTCCTAGGAGGTGCAGCTTGTATTCTCACTAACAAGTCTACACTCTGGGGTACTTAGAATGATTTGGAAAATATGTTTTCAACATTCTCTGAGCTACTGCCTCGCCCAAGCCCTTACGGGCCCAGGGTTTGAACCTCACATCACGAAGGCGGCGGATTCCGTCGGAGCCCTCGAATCGTGCTATCGCCTCCAGTCGACCACTCCATTTTGTCGTAATGAAGTATTCAATCCCATCCAAGATGATACAGCCAAGTTTACCTTCTGTCAAGGCCAATAATTCAGCCAAGGCTTCGATACATCCCGCCCCAAGTAGAGGCCCCAAACGCTGGGGCTTGAACGACGCGGTCCTTGCAGCATACGACAGCGCCTTGGCTGCTTCTTGCCTTGAGCTTAACGAAGCGTCCACATCGCTGGCAATCCCCACAACAAGAGGTATGATGGGGGATTCGAGAAGAGTGATCCCTTGGGAAATTGTGCCACGGGCGATGTAGGCTACCGCCCAGCAAGCAACGCTGACCTTGAAGCGTGCCGCGAGACAAAAATTTAACACATCAAGGAATCCATTATCGAGAACTGCCTGAACGTGCTTTGAGTCTCCGGTCGTCAATCGACTCAAAAAACGAAGGGCGTCCTCTTGAACGCTGTCGTTTTCGGCTTCATGTTGGCAGAGCCGAACGAGGCGGGGTATTATTCCGGAGCTGGCGACCATCTCGATGGCCTTCACATTGGTGACAAATCTGCGGAGAGATTTGATCGCCTGTGAAAGGGGCTTTGCAGTATCATCCGGGTAAGAGAGAATAAACTTGAGCAGTATTGGCACAATGGGCTTCGTCTGAGGTGGGTCACACGGATCAGACGACACTCAGCCGGGGCATTTAAGTTACATACTGTCCGCGATAAGATCCGTCTCTCACTATCCTCCCTGGTCCCTATCGCAATCATCCAAGCGGCGACCTCGACGAATTTCTCAGAGTATCTCTCCGGATCTTCTAAGACGTCCGCCGCAGGCCCGAGGCCGCCTTCCTCCAGCACCAGCTCTCGGAGAGGATTTGAATCTGCCAACATGTTTCCCAAGGCCAATAAGCCCCTCATTTTTGTTTCATTCGGCGCGGACCGGAATACAGCGATCAGCTTTGGAATCGCGCCTCCTTCAACGATAGGCGAGGTCTGTTCCGACGTTCCAGCAGACATGTTGGCTATCGTCCATGCAGATTCAGAGACCAGGCCACTATCATCCGAAGAGAGCAGCTCGATAATGACGGGAAGGATGCCTGCGTCGATTATTATTTTAGCGGAGACTTCTGCTGGGGGCCCCAATAACAGTGTCAAACGTCGGAAAATGATTGCTGATTTAAGCTGGACTTGTGGAGATTGAGAACGCATTCCTTCAACAATCTCCGGGCGAATCTACATTTGTTGTCAGGGAAAGCCTTCTCGACCCAAAGTACACGTGCTCATACCTGATGGTCGGGCGTAAGATAACGAGCCAGCTCGGCTTTGTCAGTTTGGCTTTTATCACCTTCGTTTTGCTTTAGCGCCGAGTCTTCATTCAACGCCGGGTAGTTTGGACCGTCCGCGACACCGAATTCATTGAAGGTGGTTGTCATAGTGTGAAGCACTGTGTCCGGCTGGTGTTCTCAGATACCTGTTGGCCCTTTCTCGAAAGAGTCACCAAAAAAAATCAAGGCTCTAAATAGATCAGAGGAGGGGATTATAGTTACTAAAAATGGACCTGGGCCGGTCAAACTAGTATTGGACTCGAGAGCGACGCGACAGGGGGACAATCTGACAGCTGTGATTGAAACCCGGGTACCCGGTCCAGGGTTGTTTGTTCAAGAACAGCCGTGACGCCACAAACTTCATCCCTGGTCCCTCGCGGCCGACAAAATTGAATTTTCGGGTTGTCATTCTGAAAGTTAGGAGTTATCACGGAGCGAGTCACAGAATCGGTAACTTTGTTTGGGAGAGGTGGCGACGAGGGAAATTTTGATGAGATGCTTGGCTCTCGGAAGGTTGGAGGCAGTCGCCATATTCCACAAAGAATTCGAGAACCATATCTCCAAAGTTAGAAGCATGATATAGTCGGTATTTCCAGTAGGTAATGCCCTTACCCTTGGCTCTCGATGACACGAGGAGCGATGACTAAGCAATTGTGTGGTCTCGGCTGTGTCATTAGCCCTACAACACGCCAGAGCCCTGCATTCGCAGAGATTGGACAATTGAGAGCGCTTCCATCGCTCGTATTTACAATAGAATCCAGGGGGTGGGGGATGCATAAGGGGTAAGCATTTATTTCAGCGGTGCCGGTGCGCTGGGTGGGGGCATTTCCGGAAGTTGTGCTTCGAAAGCCGCGACCACTAATACAATGTGGCAGTAAGGGGCCATCAATCGTCCGTGAATTGGGATGCCGCCAAAAAGCCTTATATAGGGACGAGATTAACCCCTATCTCCGTCTCAACCCGTCAGCATTCCCGAAGGAATCGCTACTCACTTCCGGTATGTATATGAATATTCTGTTTTCTCGCGGTGGCAGGATCATCCTCAAATTCCAGAGCCTCTACCGTCGTCATGCTCAGCATAACGCGGTTTAACTGAGCTTCATTCTTGAAGAGCGTTTGATGAATAGTAAATCGACTCAGTATTATTTTCCCTGTGTACCTAGACCCTTCCTTGTCTCTTAGCGCTAGAAGATAGACTGATTGAGCTAATGAGACCTCCGGGAGTATTCGGTATAGGTAGATTCAGACTGACTAAGTTGGTAGTTGCGGGGCAATCGAAGCATCACGAGGATACTGAGCTAGAAACGCCGCCCAGAATGCATTCCAGTCGTTTTGAGCGGCGGAATCGTGCGAGGCGTGCCATCGCATTGCGTCTCCGACTAGGTAGGATGAAACAAACGCTATCATTCATTTGTCGTCCCCGTAGAGTACTTGTTTTCGTTGAGACCTTTCTGACAGACCATGCGAACAAACGCTTCGGCCTTCTCGCCACTCTGACCCGAGAAGATAGGCTAGAATTGCGAAGGCATCGTTCTTCAAAGCAGCGACTTGAACAGCGTATTGATTTGTTGAATGTTTCAATTACATGGACGTTCCCTAGTTCGCTCCAGTCTCGTATCACCACTGCTTCTCAGACTTTTCTTTCCTTCGGACGCCTCGCACTCCATAGCTTTTGTGGAAAATCAGCTTATTACTTGTGCTTTGGTGCAAACCGCATTTCCGACGAACAGGGGGTGGGGGCCGCCTATCAGGCGACAACTGAACGCAGAGTTGATTCGAATCATTGATTTATTACAAAATGATTGACAAAGAAAAATAGGGAAGAATTACAATATTGATGGCGGCTTTCTCCCTTTTGGGAAATGGTCTGATCGGCTGCGCTCACGGAGGCACACCCCGCCCGTCTTGCCCTGCCTCTCTCCGCTTCCTATTCACGTGGGAAAAGCAGTGACATGCCCACAAATTCCACATCCCTGTCAGTGGTCGCACTTTAGCTCCGTTTTCGAGTATCGAGTTATAGACGGTAAAGATGAACTAATCAACAGCCAGGTTAGCTGCTTCCTCGGTTTCAACTACTCACCTAAACATCTCGTACGACGCCAATCGCTAAGATTGGAAATTGCCGCGTTGCTCCGCCTACCTGTAAAAAGCGTTCGCTCTGACTGGTCACTATACTATGACGTCCTAAAGACAGTCGGAAGGGCAGAAGCCCACCACCACCCCAGAGGTTGCGGTTTAAGAACGACGAGATTTATAGAGTTACCGTACGGCTCACTGAACATGTAAATCGAAGGTTAAAGGTTGGCTATCGAGAAGGGTGAGTATCGCAACAACGCAGGAGCGAATACACGGTTGTTGAGGTAAATCGTAGGGGCGCTCGCAAGGGGGAGTAACTAATGTCAGTCGATGTGCATGGTCTTTAAGCGAAAACGAAAGCTACACCCTGGGGGGCTTCGAAGATTCGGGGAAATAGGTTCGTAGTAATATATGTGCTGTCACGGACGGCGGCTGGGGCCAATTTTTCGATCTCCCTTCCAACCAGACTTTACGCAACAGGTTCACCCCGCCCGCATCTTCTAAGCGTTGTATCGCATCGTCCGCACCACTCCATGACGTATCAACGAGAAGTCTAATGATTTCCGCGCCAGTTTGGATCGTACCCCAGTCTGTGCACCCCAACGCTGCGCAACAGGCTTCGAAGCAATCGGCCTCAATGAGTGAGCTGAAGAAGCGGTCGTTCTTTAGGCCCTTTCGGGCAAGATGAAAGAGGATCGTCAATGCTTCATTCCGGATTTTCCACTCCTCCTTTTGATCTGCGACTATCCCGGTGAGCAGTGGTAAGACCGAGGATTCGACCAGGGCTTCTGCCTGGAGCGGGGCGGCGATGGCGATGTTTGATGCAACAAGGCAGGCCAACCGTCGGCTTTGGACATAATCGGTAATGCAGATTTCAAGCGCCTTTAGAATCCCATTGTAAATCATGGATTTCAGTAGTTTTCCTTCTTCGTAAGCCAACCAAGCCACTAATTTCAGCGCTTGCTGCCGTAGACCGTCGTTCTTGGATGTACAAAACCGGACGAGACAGGGGACAGCCCCATGTTTTAAGATCATGGTGGCTGCCCTTTGACTGGAGGACATCTGGTGAAGGGCTTTAATGACGGCTGTGAGCGGCTTGGGCTTGTTCTTCTGTCGAATGAACTTGCACAGTATTGGTATCACCTCGCTCAACTGTGATAAGACGACTTGGTCAGAACGAGATTCTACCTCAACTGATCTGACATCCTTACAGTCGGAATGCTATCGTACTCCATCATCATATCCGATGCTGCACAGCTCTCCATAATCCAAGCAGCGGTGCTAACTATTTTGGCAGAGTATTCTGCTGGGCCTGCGAGGATCCGCAACGCAGGTCTGAATGCGCCTTGTTCGAGGAAGACATCCCTCAGCTCATCAGAGTCTGCTGCGATATTGCCCAATGCTAATAATGCGCTGTATGCGACGTCTTCTACCTCGGAAGCGGAAGCAGCAACGAGCTTCGGGATCGCACCTGCCGAGACGGCCGCCGAGGTCTGTTCAGAAGTTCCGAGGGTGATATCCAATAGGATCGAGCTTGCTTCCAAGACGAGGTCGGAGTTGGACGAGGATAACATATCAATGGCGTTCGGAAGGAGACCCGAATCGACGACAGCTTGAACAGTGACATCCGCCGACAGGTTTTTGGATCGCAGCAACTCCGCAGCCTTGGTGACTGATTCCAGTTGTAGAAGAGGGTTTGAAGAATGCATCCCGCTGAATATATCCGGAGCAAGCTACCGGCCTTGTGAGCGGTGATATTTTCCCTCACGATTTGAGGTCCACTCACCTGGCCATAGGGTGTTAAGTATTTGTCCAACTCCATTTCAATTAATTCTTCGTCCGTTGTGAAGCCAGAGTGGGAGTTTGAGACTTTTAAGTACTTGGTACCACTTTTGCGGTGGGTGGGGTTCTGAAGGAAATGCGCTTGTTGACGTGGCGGAGTCTCGAGAAGGCGTGTTGTCCTGCTTTGCTGCGGTGCCGCCGCTAGCAATGGGAGCATTCGCCAGCTCGACATGCTTCAGCTTCAAAATAACTCAGCTCGATGCAAGATATGATGCCGACCTCCTTCCTAATCAAGAGATGGGAGACGCATCCTCCCGAGCCTTCATCCTCAGTGGGCTGGATTTGTCAGCGAGCCCTGTCTGGGGCTTATCCGGCAGCACCTCAGAGACCAATATTGGCATATCTTGCCCGTGGTGCATTACCGCCGAGTTCACCCAGAAAATTGGGGTTGACCCCTTAAGCGCATTGTACAACTGCGAATCGCATGACCAATATATACGCCTCCGAACAATCCGTTGCGAATCTCCTAGGAAGCGCAGCTTGTATTCTCACAAATTAGTCTACACTCTGGGATACTTGGAACAATCTGGAAAAGATGTTTTTAACATTTTCTGAGCTACTTCCTCGGCCAAGAAATGACGGGCCCAGGTTTTGATCCTCACACCACGAAGTCGGCGGATTCCGTCGGAACCCTCGAATCGTGCTATCGCCTCCAGTCAACCACCCCATTCCGTCTCAATGAAGTTTCTAATCCCCTACAAGATCATGCAGCCAATTCTACCGTCTGTCAAGTCCAACCATTCAGTCAAGACCTCGACACACCTCGCCTCAAGCAGAGGCTTCAAAAGCTGATCAGGCTTGGACGAGGCGGTCTTCGCGGCAGTCGCCAGGGCCTCGGCTGCCGCTTGCCTTGAGTCGAACGAAACTCGCACATCACTGGAAACCTCGGCAAGAAGAGGTATGATGGGCGATTTGATAAGAGTGATTGCTTGGGAAAGTGCGCGATTGGCAATGTTAGCTGCTGCCCAGCAAGCAACCCTGACCTCGAAGTGTGCCGCGAGATAAAAATTTAGCACATCGAGGAGCCCGTTATCTGAATGTGATTTGATTCTCCGGTTGTCAATCGGCTCAATACATAAATCGCGTCCTCTTGCACACTGTTCTCGGCTTCACACCAACACAGCTCGATGAGGCGGGGTATGATTCCGGAGTTGGTGACCATCTCGATTGCATTTGAGACATATGGCCGCAGGGATTTGATTGCATGTGAAAGGGGCATTGCGGTATTATCAGGGCAACCGAGAATGAACTTGAGCAGTATTGGCACAATGGGCTTCCTCTGAGGTGGGTCACACGCGTCAGATAACTCAACCGGGGCATCTAAGTCACATACCCTCCGCGATAAAATCCGTCTGTCATTATTCTCCCTGGTCCCTATTTCAATCATCGAAGCGGCGATCTCGATGATTTTGGCAGAGTATTCCTCCGGCTTCTCTAACACGTCCAAAGCGGGTTCGAGGCCACCTTCCTTCAACACTAGCTCCCGAAGACGATTTGAATCTGCCAAAATGTTTCCCAAGGCCATTAAGACGCTAAGTTTGGTTTTATTCGGCGTGGACCAGAATACAGCGATCAACTTTGGAATCGCGCCTCCTTCAACAATAGCGGAGGTCTGTTCCGACGTCCCAGCAGAGATGTTGGCTATCGTCCATGCAGACTCATAAATCAAGTCACTATCTTCTGAAGAGAGTAGATCGATAATGGTGGGAAGGATGCCTGAGTCGATTACTATTTTGGCGGCTGCTTCTGCTGGCGT
>WSTY01000595.1:0-14934 GCA_019633465.1 Tulasnella sp. 417 | reverse complement strand
TGGGAAGCCACGTATTCGTTCAATGGATCCCACGCAACTCCCTGAACGTAGTGGTTGTGTTCGGCAATCTCCCTCACGCACGTCCCTGGCGAATGCCGGGGTTCAGTCAGCCGCTGATTCCAACCGGGCGAAGGCGAAGCTCCACCACTCCCCAGATCGAAATCAGGAGCGCAATTGAGTCACCGCACTTACCATCAGAAGAATTGTACACCCTGGCGGTGTTATCGGTGCTCCCGGCAACAATGTATTCCCCATTCGGGCTCCAAGCCAAATCATAGACTTCGCGACTTGTACACCTGTAATTCCATAAAGTTAAAGAAAAAAAAGGTGAAATGACAAGTTTGTGAGCAATCGTCTGGTGGAAAAAAAGAAACGACCCAAGGGTACGCACCGGAGGACAATCTTTGGCTTCCAGTGTTCCTTCTCGTACTGGGCTTCTTCGGGGTCAGCTCCAAAAGTATGGACGGGCCGATCGGTGGGCATCCAGATAATGATCATCCCATCTGTTCACGAAAGACAAGTTTTCCACAGTCCCCGCATAAAAGAAAAGAGGAAAGGGTTTTGATGTCAATCAGATTTTGACGTCTTGAGTTATTTTTCTCTGGCGACAGGTCCATCAAGGTACGTACCGTCACCTGCGGAAGCAAGGTATTCGCCTGTGAAAAACAGAAGGACGTGAGCCTTCCCGACCCGGTAAACCGCATCGACGGGACCAAAATGGCCGATGTGGAGAGATATGGGAATGAAAACGTACCACTAGGGCTGAATCGGACGACGTTGACTGCTCCGGCGTGTTTGACGAGGGTGGCGAGGTATTCGACGCGCGGTGGGTGAGGGGTGGGCTTGGTCCCTCCCGAGGTCGACGCGGCTGCTGCCGCAACGGAAGGAGGGAGAATATTGGGGTAAACCATCCATAGCTAGAATAGAAACGCGTGTTATTCCAAACCGTAGAACAAGCCCCGAGTTGCGCCACTGGGCGGGCAAAGAGGGGGGCAAAGGATGGGCAAAAACACATATACGTACACGAACGTTATTATCGCTTCCTCCGGTAGCGAACCTGAAGGATTGCCCCACTCCATAGTTGGTGTTTGTGGTTGACGACGCCGATGAAGAGGTCGCTGCTGTAGGTGGGGGCGGAGGAGGTGGGAGGGCGGCCTTCTGCTCTGAGCTGCTGGGCGTGCTTGATTCCTTGTGGACGATACGGGGCGCGATGGTCTTCTTGAGCTGGGATTGGGGGAGAGGTTGGAAGTCGCAGGAGTAGATTGGGTCACCGTTGTGCCATCTGATCTCCAATGTCCTGACGCGCATCGCTGAAAGGGGAGGGTAGGGTGTGAGGGGTGGGTGTAATGAGAGAGAGATCTCCAACTTTGGTCCCCGACGGAATCTTTCACGGGCCCCACGTAGAAAAGTAAACACAAGAGTTCACACGCCACAAATGTAACCAAGACCTCGACTTGTATATCCTTTGATCTACAAATGGCTCATGAACCTCCTCACTCTCCCTTGCCATCATTCCAAACGACCTACAGCACAAGGTCAGCAAGCTTAGACGCAGCTAGGAAAATCACGACGGACCATTCTTGTGACGCCACCATTCCAATCCCGCACTCTCAAGGCAGCAACTCGGCTCATGGTAGACCTCTGAGTCCCAACAAACCCAATGCTCATTGACTGAACAACCGCATCAATTATGGAAGGATACCTAACCACAGCATCATGCAGTTCGTCAGCGAATCCACTTACAGTCATGAAACGGAGCACTCACCACGTCCCGTACTTCTCCACTGTCCTCTCCTCACCGTGATCGATGTTTCTCCACCCCATCCTCTTGACCTCACCCCACCACGTCGCATTCTTCTCATCACTCGTCACGATCACATCATGCACGTTCCCCGATTTCGTACCGGGACCAAATTTCTCAGCTAGCGCTTCTTGGACCTGGCGAACGCGATTTCGGAAAACTTTCAAAGGGGGATGGCATTCGGCTTCAGGGTGAGACTTGCAGAACCTGCAAGCACATTAGAGGATGAGCGCACGACGACCTCGTTAACATGATCTTCCCTCCCCATACTCAGCGTCAAAATCGTCTCTCCGGATATGCACGGCAATAAACTTAGAAACAGAAATAGAACGTGGTTAACCGGGTGACGTCACAAACGGCGGTAGCAACTCACAGGTGGAACCTCCCGACTTTCTGGTACACCCAACGCCCTCTTCAACATCCCGATCGCAACCTCTTCGACCCACTTATTCCACCTCACGTGAACACCCACAAACCTCCACCCAGGACTTACGTCCCTCTCCCACTCAAATCCATCGACTGCACCCACAAAAAACAAATTATCGAAGCAGGCCAGATTCTCATCAGGTGCGATTGTCTGCTTCGAATGGAGCGTCGGCCCAGGTACCACGTCTTTATCGTTGAAAGCTGTTCTTCGGCCTTCCCCGAACGTCAAGTAGGCCAGACCCCAGAACGTTGAGTGGTTCGGAAAGCCAGGAAGTGCGACGGAAAGTGGGACGGGGGTGTATGCCACATCTAACCATAGACAAGACAGGTGAGTCTCCCAAGAAGTGTTCAGACTCCTGAGTCCCCGCACCTAATTTCAAAAAGGTCTCCAAGTCCGTACGACGGGGCCCCCTCCCTCTAACAACTTGGCTGGTACTCCAACATCCTAATTCCTCGCCCACTGCGCCGTCAACCGGTGGCGAGTTAATAGCCCATGGCTCTCCGTAGTGAGCGCGCTTGACGTCTTTCCATTCTAGGATCGGAGCGTGTAAAGCACGCCGAAGCCGAGGTAGATCGAACACTTCGCCGAAGTTGATCATGGGCAAAGGTTTGTCGAAACCGAGGTGAGTTAGGGAAGGAGCGAGTGGCGGGATGACGGGGATACGCTGAGTTATGAGAGCGAGGTAGATCAGGTTGCACTGCGAAAGAAAAGGTCATCAACGCGTCCCAGCCAGAAAACAACTAAACGCACATAGCCTTCAAAGACGTTGGCTAAGAGTTCAAGACGTTGTCAGAATATCATTTCTATTGTTGAAGGAAGTCTTTGACACACTCATCCCGGCTGAGTTCCAGGTCGTAACATATCGCAGCTCCTCCCTCAGATTCTCTACAACCTCAACCATCATCATTGATACCCTTCCGTCTCACATCATTCGATATCCTCACACTCACCTCTAAACCCATTAGTGGCATTTCCGCTCCTCAAATACGCCCTCAAATCCTCATACGCATTCTCGCTCTCTCCACTCCCGGCATCCTTACTTTTACCCAAAGCCTGCTTCCCCTGACCCACAAACAAATCTCTATACTTCCCAACCAACACCCCACCATTCCTACTCCCCACAACAGCACCCAGAAGCAAACCCGTGCCCAGGGCGAAACCCACGTACATGACCAAGAGTTGGGTTTTCCGCCTTTTGTAGTTCGAGAACGGCCGGCGGGACGACTGGGAGGCGGATGAAAAGAAGGAACGGCGGGGGTGTTGATGTGCAGGTTCGGGCGTGTAACGGAGGATCTCCTCCACTTCGTTCGTTCCAGCATCGAAGCTTGACGGGGAACAGGGTGTGGTGCCAGTGTGTGGCTGGAAATACGTGGACCCTGTGTTGGCCAGAGCGATATAGTCGCCACTAGTGCGAGGTTTGTCGCCCATTTACTGTCGGTGTTCTTGGACTTCTGAGAAGAGGTCGAAGAATGAGAGAAAGAGGAGGGCATGGGGCTGCGGACTGGCTATAATTAACGCCTTTTGGCCCGAAACGCTGATAACTTTTTGAACCAGTCTCACAGTACTACTTACTAGTCTCACGGCGTGTACCTGAAATTGTCATCTAGTGGAATATAATTCTTCCCCTGATCTTCTCAGATTTGGACACGAAAGTCCGAGAAGACACGAGAAGGGACTCGGATGTATTCATTCTCTGCATCTTCTCCGCAGGTAGAACGTTCACGGGCGCGTGTATACAATAATTTGATCATTGTTGACCAGTATATATATACGTACGCGTAGGAGGTTAAAATGTATATAGTACTTCAGCTTCAGACTGGGCATATTTTATTTGTTTTTGCTTTACTACACTGGACATTTAGACGGGTCGGGCGGAGTGTCGGAGATAAGACTTCACAGTGCTCCGCGGTCAAGGATGGATCCTGGCTGCACACAATATGAGGCGGGTACGACCTGTAAATACTCCAACGCCTGGTACTCGTATGCTTGTAAGATTCTTCCTTCAGACGCGCACAAATACTGAGGCTAACAGATCTTAACTTGAAATAATTCCTAATCTACAAATGGCTCATGAACCTCCTCACTCTCCCTTGCCATCATTCCAAACGACCTACGTCCCAAGGTCAGCAAGCTTAGACACAGCCAGAAAATCGCGACGGACCATTCTCGCGACACCACCATTCCAATCCCGCACTCTCAAGGCAGCGACTCGGCTCATGGTAGACCTCTGGGTCCCAACAAACCCAATGCTCATCGACTGAACAACCGCATCAATAATGGAAGGATACCTAAACCACAGCATCATCCAGTTCGTCAGCGAATCCACTTACAGTCATATAGCAGAAGCACTCACCATGTCCCGTACATCTCCATCGTCCTCTCCTCAACGTGATCGATGTATCTCCACCCCATCCTCTTGACCTCACCCCACCACGTCGCACTCTTCTCATCACTGGTCACGATCACATCATGCACGTTCCCCGATTTCGCCATGGGACCAAATTTCTCAGCTAGCGCTTCTTGGACCTGGCGAACGCGATTTCGGAAAACGGGTAAAGGGGGATGGCATTCGGCTTCAGGGTGAGCCTTGCAGAACCTGTAACCAGAATTAGTGGATGAGCGCCCGACGACCTCGCGAACCCAAATCTTCCCCTCCCATACTCAGCGTCAAAATCGTCTCTCCGGATATGCACGGCAATAAACTTAGAAATAGATAACAAACGTGGTTAAACCGGGTGACGTCACAAAAGGGCAGAAGCAACTCACAGGTGGAACCTCCCGACTTTCTGGGACACCCAACACCCTCTTCAGCATCTCAATCGCAACCTCTTCGACCCACTGATTCCACCTCACATGAACACCCACGAACCTCCACCCAGGACTTACGTCCCGCTCCCACTCAAATCCATCTACTGCGCTCACAAAATACAAGTCATCGAAACAGGTTAGATTCTCATCCGGTGCGATGTTTCGCTTCGAATGGAGCGTCGGCCCAGGTACCACCCCGTTATCGTGCGCGAAAGCTACTCTTCGGCCTTCTTCAAACGTCAATGAGGCAAGTCCCCAGAACATTGAGTGGTCCGGAAAGCCAGGGAGTGCGACGGACAGTGGGACCGGCGTGTATGCCACATCTGGCAAGGACAAGTCAGGTTAGTCTCGACCCAGGGGTCACACTCTAAAATCCCTGCACCTAATTTCAAAAAGGTCGCCAAGTCCGTACGGTGGGGCCCCCTCCCTCTAATAACTTGGATGGTACTCCAACATCCTAATTCCTCGTCCACCGCGCCATCAACGGGTGGCATGTCAACACCCCATGGCTCTCCGTAGTGAGCACGCTTGACATCTTTCCATTCTAGGATCGGAGAACGTAAAGCACGCCGCAGCTGAGGTAGATCGAACACTTCGCCAAAGTTGATCATGGGCAAAGGTTCGCCGAAACCGAGGTGAGTGGGGCAAGGAACGAGTGGCGGGATGACGGGGATACGTTGAGTTATGAGAGCGAGGTAGATAAGGTTGCACTGCGAGGGAAAAGGTCATCAGCGCGTCCCAGCCAGAAAACATGGGCTCAACGAAACGCACATAGCCTTCAAAAACGTTGGCTAAAATTTTAAGATGTTGTCAGCATATCATCTCTATCGTTGAAGGAAGCCTTTGACACACTCATCCCGGCAGAGTTCCAGGTCGTAACATATCGCAGGTCCTCCCTCAGATTCTCTACAACCCCAACCATCATCATTGATACCTTTCCGCTTCACATCATTCGATATCCTCACACTCACCTCGAAACCCGTTGGTAGCATTCCCGCTCCTCAAATACGCCCTCAAATCCTCATACGTATTCTCGCTCCTCAAATGCGCCCTCAAATCCTCATACGTATTCTCGCTCTCTCCACTCCCGGCAGCCGGACTTTCACCCAAAGTCTGGTTCCCCTCCCCCACAGACAGCGCTTTATACTTCCCAGGCAACACCCAACGTTTCATACTGCCCACGACAACACCCAGAAGGAAACCCGTGCCCAGCGCGAAACCCACGTATATCAACAAGAGTTGGGTTTTCCGCCTTTTGAAGTTCGAGCAAGGCCGGCATGACGACCGGGAGCCGGATGAAAAGGGGGAACGGCGGGGGTGCTGATGTGTAGGTTGGGGGATGTAAAGGAGGGGTTGACCGAGTTCCGCTTGGTTCACTCGGTTCGCTCCAGCGTCGAAGCTTGACGGGGAACGGGGTGGAGTGTGTTGCTGGAAATACGTGGCGCCGGTGTTGGCTCGAGCGATATACTCGCCACTAGTGCGATGTTTGTCGTTCATTTACTGTCGGTGTTCTTGTTCTTCTGAGGAGCGATCGAAGAATGAGAGAAAGAGGAGGGCAGGGCTACGGACTGGTTGGACAGAGCCTTGAATTGGCCCGAAACGCTGATATATAATCTTTTGAACCAGTCTCGAGCGTCAAATTCCCAAAGAACAAAAGAGAAAATAAGTGCACACCTTGTGCTCTCATCGCACCTTGATACCTGGGGTGAACTAGGGGAAAGGGCACATCAAGGGACAAAATCGCTGAAATAGATACGTTCCGCCTACTTGATTTTGGCCAATGCTCCTAGAGCTTTGGGACCCTAAAGGTTTGCGCCGCGACCTTAGAGTTGGTCTGTGAACTCAGGTCTGCTCTCTTCTGTTGGCTTCAGGTGAGGAGGCTCAAGATGGGGCAAGAGGGGGAGGTGTTGGGCCAGGTGATCCAGATGACGGAGCACCTAGGGTCTGTGACACTAAGGCTTTGAACTATCAAGTGTAAAGCGTCGTCGCGATCTGTCTGCGGGAAGTCCTCTAATCCTAATATGGGTGGTTTCCGACACTTGCTGGCCTGTGGCAACCTCAGGTGCTTGAAGGGTTTATTAGTTGTGGCTTGAGAAGTGTGCAACCGTTAGAACAACAAATGAACAAAACATTAATATTTGCCTGGTGCGTCATTTCAAACTCCGACTCTAATGACCGACTTCGCTAGGATTGTAATCTCGGATTTTGCGCGCTGCACTCGGCCACAGTCCCTTACACCCTTACCATTCCGTCATCAATGTGTTCGCAAGCCACAACCAATAGACCCTTCGGGCGCATGTGTCTCAAGTGTCCCAGAAATCGTACAGGAACGTCGCCCATATACGTATCAGAGGTCCTGCGAGGGATTAGATTGCCAGGTCTGCAGGATGCATGAATCTCATCGCCCCCATATGCATGGCGTCTGCATGGCGTCGCAGCGCAGAGGTGCGCCCAATGTACGCTCCTAAGGGCTGGTGAGAGTGGAATTGAGGAAGACTTATATACTCTAATCCACTCAATTAACATGTATGAACTACGAGATTGGGAGTGAAAGGATGTGGACACGCTACAGGAACTTAAGAAAGCACCGTCCCATGCCCACACCCACAGGGCCGTTTGTTCTTCGCCAAAAAGAATCATAAATTACCTGAAGTGCAAGATATGTTAGCCTCAGTACATATACGCGTCTAAACCGAAGATCTTACAAGCATTGCGAGTACCAGGCGTTCGAGTATTTACAGGTCGTGCCCGCCTCACATTGTGTGCAGCCAGTCCATCCTTGACCGCCGCATTGACCCCAGTGCGGGGCTATGCACCCACCAGTGGTAGTCGTTGTGGTTGTGGTTGTAGTAGTTGTCGTGGTTGTAGTGGTTGTTGAACTGGTAGTAGTCGTCGAAGTGGGACCGTCTGGGGTCGTGGTGGTCGTGGTGGTCGTGGTGACTGACCCACCATCGCTCAGCTTGACAGTAAGGACGGCACGAGCGGGAACGGAAACCGTGACGGCGCCTCCGGAAAGCGTCGCAGTGGTGCTCGCAACCGAGTGGGTGTTGTCCGTGAGATACGCTTCCGCGCTCGACGGAGTAAATCCACTGAAGCTAAGTTTAACCGACTGCGCGCCCGAGCCGTTGTTGGTAAATACAACCGCAACGGTGCCATCCGTATTCTTGAACGCGGCGATATTGACGTTCGAAACGGTACCTGAAGTTCCGACTCGGTAGGCGCCAGGACGGATGAAGCGAGACCACATGGCGAACGCCCACAGGCGACCGGACGGTGTGACAGTCGTACCATCGCTTGCAACGAGGTAGCTAGAGGCTTGGAATTGGTTGACCTCAACGCCTTCCCAGTACAGATAGGCGGACAAGTTGGCGCTGACGATACCCGTGTGGATCTTGTTTGCCCAGGTGAGCCCTTCGCACGGGCCGCCGTTGCTGTACCAGGTCGTGCACCAAGCACTGTTGAGATCGGCGGCCTCCGTCTCCCAAACCTTGAGCTTTGTACTAAGGGGACTGTTCGGGTCACCACTGTACATGTGAGACGTAAAGAGACCGAGGTATTGTTCCATCCCGGCGGAGACCAGTCCCGAGGTCAGGGTCTTCTGGTTCGGCCAGCCAGTCGCGTCGCAGCAAGTGATTTTGACGCTACTTAGACCGTTTGAGTTGAGAGTGTTGTACAAGATGGGGATGAAGGAGGCCGCTTGGGGAGCATCCGATTGCATAGATGAGTAGCTTGTGCTGTTAGAGGAGAGTGATTAGTCGGTGACCGAGTGACAGAATGGAGCGACTGACACATAATCCGGCTCGTTCAAGAATCCAAGATGAGTGATCGTTATACCGGCTTGCTTGTAGTACTTGACATATTGCACCAAGAAATTGGCATACGCCTGTCTCCAGTCACCAGAGGAGCATGTCTTTCCCGTGACGCCGCAAAGCCAACCGCCGTTGCCTTGGTTTCCGTTGGTCTTCATGAACCCAGGAGCGCTCCATGCATCAGCATAGATGGTGGTGACACCATAGCTCATGGCCGATTGAGTGAACCAGACTTGGCTGGAGTCGCTACCATCCCAGACGTAATTTGGCGTCGCGTTCGGCGATCCGGGGCTAGTTGGCAGGATGCTGTCTCCGCTACCACCAGATCCAATTCGGTTTCGGATAATAGTGAGACCCGCTCCCGTCGTGGTGCTGAAGAGGTAGTCGAGGCCTTTCGTTCGTGGGCCTGATGCAAGAGCCTTGAACTCGTTGGCACGGGAGAACGCTTGCGATACACCGAAACCGTCGATTTGTTGGAAGGTGGATCCGACGTTAACAGTCACAGTGGTTTGTGCTAGGGCCAAAGCAACGTTGGAGACTGCGAGGGCCACAGCTTTCCTCATGGTAGGCATTTAAGCGAAAAGAGAGATAAGGGCTTTCGAGGGGGGTGGCTGGAGAACCTCTACAATTGGGAGTACGCGATTGACCCCCAACCTGTTATACCCCTAGATTTGTGTTTGCTAGTCCACGTCTTGTCCAAACCGGGAGCATAATCTCGTTTCCTTACTGGTCCTTGAATTAAAACTGCATTTTGGTAGCTACGATGAACTAGGTGAGGCGATTGACCATCGGCGGCAGGGCTGGATTTCAGACACGCGCCCGGAGTTGCCGGAGTTACGCCATTCCTCGGAGACATTCCCCAAGACTTGCTTCGTCTTCTTGTACTCAAGCATGGAAAGCCAAGGCGTTTTATTGGGCATTGGAGAAGAAGGCCAAGATCAGATCTCGACCTACCAAGCCCTGAGCTGGGCTGACGGTTGGATCTATCCCAGAGGCTGGCCATCGCGCCAAGTATTAAAATGGCTGTTTCGTGACATCTTCCGACTCTTTAGCCTCACTAAAATTCTGCATCAATTCCGCTCTCACCTTTAGGTTGATAAAGCGACCTTCGGATGCAATAGTGGTGTCGGGCTGGGGAAGGTTCTGAAGACTCTGAGCTTCTAAGGCCCTGATCGACCCCATTATGTCTCTGTGGAAGTCATGAGACATAAAACGCTCATCGGGTCGAGTCGGGTCTTAGTGGGCGAGAAGGACTGTTCAACAAACACTATGTCCATGCCGGAGTTGCCGTCTCATTACCCGGGCCGCCATGGGCCGAATGCTAACTTGATGAGCATGGCTTAGCTGCTGATCCATATCCTTTGATTACGAGCTTAGCCAGGGCAATGAATGTTTTGGGAACGGTCAATCACAGATGGGGCGAGGTGTCTGGATACGATTTTCCTAGTGCAAAGCCTTTATTGGGACGCTAGCGGAGCCTGCGGTAGCCAGTCTCTCAAACCGCCGCTGGTCTGGTAGCAGGACACAAGTAAATCGAGGCCGGCCCGGGGAGGGAGGAAAGAACTCCAGAATCGTCAGGAATGACCGAAAAATCTGTAGAATGCAGCGGTTCTCGACATCGTACGAGCAGAGGGGAAGTCGGGTCTGCAGACATCAGCCCGAGTTGTCTCTGTCGTTAGGCACCTCGTGACCCCACCAATTTCGCGAAAATTCTCCGACTAGCCCGTGCCAGTAAAATTGGTTGAAACGAAAGCGCGACATAAATAACGTGGGACTGAAGCATGTTGGAACTTGTGCGTCTTAGTGGAATTATCGTACTATCGGGTTTCAGTTTGCCGATGAGTACAACGGGAACATCCTTTGGTCAAGCAGAGTGCTCGCCCCGCTAGCCGACGTCGCGACCGCCTCAGAGACAGCCCCACTCGCATTTAAAAGCCGGAAGGTGTCGTGGTATCTGTCTTCTTTCGTTGCGGGTAGCTACAGGATGTCCTCTGGACTACAGCCAAGGCGATAGCGACAAAAGTTCTAGGCGCACGCAGCCAATCTCATTCAAAAGACGCATTGGGAAGTGACTTGGACAGGATCGGGAAGGGAGAGCGGTCTGAGTGAACGTGAAGCATTTTTATCCCGACTTCTCCTATTATAGTACGGCCACGCAATGCGACGAGGAATCCACATAAGGTCGAAGTTTAGGCAATTTTCTGGCGGTACCCGTCGTACGTACATGCCTAACGTCTTACAAGCACTGATAGTACCAGTCGTTTTGATATGTGCACGTGGTCCCCGACACACACTGGGTGCATCCGGTGTATCCTGTGCCACCGCATTGGGCCCACTGAGTTGCAGTGCAGCCGCTGGCAGTGGTCGTGGAGGTCTTGGTAGTCGTGGTTGAAGTCGTCGTGGTAGTGGTTGAAGTCGTCGAAGCTTTAGTAGTACTGGTTGAACTAGTGGTCGAGGTACTAGTCTTGGTCGTGGAGGTCGTCGTCGAAACCGTTCCACCACCAACTAGCTTGACGGTAAGAACTGCGTATGCGGGAACGGAGACCGTGACAGCGCCTCCAGAAAGGGTCGCAGTAGTGCTCGCAACCGTGTGGGTATTGTCCGTGAGGTAGGCTGCCGCGCTGGAAGGAGTGAAGCCAGTGAAGCTGAGCGTAACCGACTGGGCCGAGGAGCCGGTATTGGTGAAGACGACGACGACAGTACCGTCAGTGTTCTTGAATGCCCCGATGCCGACGCTTGTGACGGTACCCGAAGTTGAGACTCGATAAGCACCTGGGCGGATGAAGCGGGACCACATGGCGAACGCCCACAGGCGACCGGATGGTGTAACAGTCGTACCATCGCTTGCAACGAGGTAGCTAGAAGCTTGGAATTGGTTGACCTCGACACCTTGCCAATATATATAGGCAGACAAGTTGGCATTGACAATACCGGTATTGATCTTGTTGGCCCAGGTGAGACCTTCGCATAGTCCGCCACTGCTGTACCAGGTGGTACACCAAGCATCATTAAGGTCGGCACCCTCGCTTTGCCAGGACTTGAGGGTCGTTGCGAGAGGAGTGCTGGGATCGCCTCCGTACATGTGGGATGTAAATACTCCCAGGTATTGCTCCATACCAGCGGCGACGAGTCCCGCGGTAAGGGTCTTCTGGTCCGCCCAGCCGACCGCGTCGCAGCACGTGATTTTGACGCTGCTTAGACTGTTTGAGCTGAGGGTGTTATACAAAATGGGGATGAATGAGGCTGCTTGGGAAGCATCTGATAGCATGGAGGAGTAGCTTGTGCTGCGACGAGGCTTAGTCAGTACGCTCGAGCGATCGGGACGCCAGGATTAAAGGACTAACACTAAGTCCGGTTCGTTCAAGAAGCCGAGATGGGTGATTGGTATGCCAGTCTGCTGGTAGTATTTGACGTATTGTACCAACAAGTTAGCGTAGGCCTGTCTCCAGTCGCCAGAGGTGCATGTCTCTCCAGTAACGCCGCAAAGGTAGCCGCCGTTCCCCTGGTCCCCGTTGGTCTTCATGAATCCGGGTGCGCTCCATGCATCGGCATAAATAGTCTTGACACCGTAGGTCATTGCTGCCTGGCTGAACCAAACTTGACCAGCGTCAACGCCATCCCAGACGTAACTTGGAGTCGCCGTCGGTGATCCAGGGCTGGTAGGCAAGATGCCATCTCCAACGCCACCAGATCCAATGCGGTTTCGAATAATAGTGAGACCAGCACCTGTCGTGGTGCTGAAGAGGTAGTCGAGTCCTTGAGTTCGTGGACCGTCTGTAAGATTCTGGAACTGACTGGCGCGGCCGAAAGCCTGCGATACGCCGAAGCCGTCGATCTGCTGGAGAAGTGATCCGACGTTGACCGTAACAGTGGTCTGCGCGAGGGCCAAGCCCACGTTAACGACCAGAGCTACCACGGTACTGGATGTTGGCATGTGTGATAGCGCAGATATAAGAGAAAGAAGGTGGCTATTAGAGAGCGATCGGAGAGCTCGCTGTTGGGGAACGAATCCGATTGGGACCAGACGGAGTTGCTTTATATACCCCGATTCATATTTATTGGTCATATACTTCTTATACATCGTGTGATTATTTTATTGTTTAATAAAGGACCCATATAGCTCAATCTGCCGTTTGATGAAAGGTATGAAAAAGTTGACGAGGTGAAGAACGAGCTTATTTTGGGCCTGGCACGGACTTTCCGGAGTTACACCATACCTCGGATACGCCTTGCCTTCCGATTCGCTCCCTTGGGGTTTATATTTTTAAGGCGTGAGGAACGTCACACCGGTGGTGGAGGACGTCAGAGAACTGTTCTATATTTAACTACGGCTTGGGTTCGGCTTGTGGTTCTTCCGCCGAGATTGCCCAGGGAACCAAGCAAACACATAGGCTAGGCCCTAGCTGAGCTTCGAGACGTCGCCGCCTCGGCATCAGTGCCTTAGCTGGGTCCGTTAGGCTTGCCGCAGTCCCCGGAGACCGGCTAGAATGGGGAAAAGCAGGAGAAAGGTCATAGAAATCTTCGGGTATTGCTGTCGCCTCGGAAGGCGACAGTTATTCTCCTGCATTCGCGATCCTTTAAGTAGAAAAGCCAGCCTAGTAGCTTGTTCGCTTTTGCCCCGTAGGCTAGCGACCTACAAACTTGAAGTGGTCCTCTCGTCAAGCTCGTATTGTTTTCTGAAGGGTAGCTCTGCCGGAATGGAAAATGAGAGACTAGTGGGGAGAAGGGATAATTCGTCTCTAAGGGCGGATCACAGGTTGCTGGGTCTTGAGCCCTCCTCAACTCAAAGAGGTAAACGTGCTCACAGGAGGCAGCAGGAATATTGACAGCCTCCCACATCACTCGAGTAGACTGATTAGAAAGAAATACACATGGGAGTAAAGATGTATTGCTCTAAGGAAGGGGATAGAATTCCTATCGGATTTGCCTCAATTAAACCCCGGCCTTGCCCGTCGCCCCGAGGAAATATGAATTACCTAGAAAGGTGATACCCAATGTCAGTCCGGGTATTACTGGATGATGGCTTAGGCTCTTACAAGCACTGAGAGTACCAATCGTTTTGGTATTTGCATGTCGTTCCTGATGCACATTGGGTGCAGCCAGTGTATCCTATGCCGGCGCATTGAGCGTATAGAGCTGCGGTGCACCCACTGGCAGTCGTTGTAGTGATCTTGGTAGTAGTGGTTGAGGTAGTGGTTGTCTTAGTGGTAGTAGTAGCCGTGCCACCGCTTGCCATCTTGACGGTGAGAACTGCACGGGCGGGGACCGAGACCGTGACGGCGCCTCCGGAAAGAGTAGCGGTGGTACTCAAAACCGTGTGGGTGTTGTCGGTGAGATATGCTGCTGCGCTAGACGGAGTAAATCCGCTAAAGCTTAGCTTGACCGACTGCGCGGTTGAGCCGGTGTTGGTAAATACGACCACAACGGTGCCATCCGTGTTCTTGAACGCGCCGATCCCCACGTTCGAGACTGTACCTGAAGTCGAAACTCGGTAGGCGCCAGGACGGATGAAGCGAGACCACATGGCAAATGCCCATAGGCGACCGGACGGCGTAACCGTGGTACCATCGCTTGCGACGAGGTAGCTAGAAGCTTGGAATTGGTTGACCTCGACACCTTGCCAATATATGTAGGCAGATAGATTGGCGTTAACAATACCCATATGAATCTTGTTGGCCCAAGTAAGGCCTTCGCATAGGCCACCACTGCTGTACCAGGTAGTACACCAGGCACTGTCCAAGTCGGCGCCCTCGCTTTGCCAAGACTTGAGCTTCGTACTGAGAGGACTGTTTGGGTCAGCGCCATACATATGTGACGTAAAGACGCCCAGATATTGCTCCATCCCAGCGGAGACCAGTCCCGCAGTGAGGGTCTTTTGACTGGACCAGCCAAGGGCATCGCAGCAAGTGATTTTGACGCTGCTCAGGCTGTTTGAGTTAAGGGTGTTGTATAAGGTGGGGATGAATGAGGCTGCTTGGGAAGCATCCGATTGCATAGAGGAGTAACTTGTCCTGTTTCGAAGCGAATAAGTCGGTCAGCTGAAGCAAGCCAGGATGGCGGAATCAAACGACTAACACCCAGTCCGGTTC
>WSTY01000594.1:0-16884 GCA_019633465.1 Tulasnella sp. 417 | reverse complement strand
ACGGAAACGTAGGAATGCTTGATTCTGATCGAACTCGGACTAAAGGTGTTGGATCTTGATCAATGGCTTGTTGGGCCCCAGTGCGATTCGAACGAGAAGAACGGTGCACATGGTACCATGATCTGACTCTCGAGAGTACCGAGGCGGCACTGTCCGGAAGAGAGTGAATCCATAGATGCGTCTTGGTCCAGAATCTTCGCATCGCCTCCGATGTCATCCTGGGTGCTGGGCGGATGATTCTCTGCCAGACCAACCGCCAAGATTTGCCCAGTCCTTGACAACCGCGTCGAAGTGCGCTAGATGCGGCCGATTGATACGGGCACGTTGGAGAGATGGCGCCGGCGACAATCACGATGCCCGAAAAGACGACTCCGATGCCCGAAAATGCAATTACAATGCTTGCCACAACCGTATTGATAGGGAAGAGGAAGAGACAGACTCCTAGGAAGAAAAAAATGACGGATAAAAGGAGCAGATTAGGCAAAAATTTAATCACCGCCTCTAAATGCCATTCCAGCACGCCGTTGAACTTGCGTTGCCGAAATCGGGCCTGCTCCTCCAGCGGGCCAGTCTGCCCCGTTCGGTCGAAACTCTGAAGCCATTCTTTGGCCATCATCGCACCCACCGCCGCGAGAAGGCTGCAGCTCAAGCTCGCATAGAGCAAGGAGTTGACAATGATCGAATTGAAGCTGGCATAAAATGTTGGTGCGAGGTCGGTGGGAGTCAGAGTGTTGTTATCCGCTTTCATCACCAAGAGACGGAGGAGGGTATTTGTTTCGTCGGACGGACTTGGGGAGAGATTTGGCATGGTGATTGATATGAAAGTAGTGTTGATTGCCGAGAATAGGGCTGCCTAGAATAGGCGTTTGGTTTTAGCGCTCGACCAAGTGGGAGGGATGGATTGAAACTCGCAAAGATGAGAAGCACGTCCAAATTCCCGTTGAGGTTCGTAGTCAACTTCTTATCGTGAATGTCTGCCAGGCGGTCGTATCGTCTCCAGAAGTCGCTGATCTGCGCCAGAGGAGGGAGGCGTAGAGGTGCATACGGGTCATCAAAGAGGTACTCTCGGTTGGGTTGGGCTTGAGATTGGGGTGGTAGAAAGACGTTGGCCATCTGAAGACCTGAGCGCTGACCTTCACGGCGGTTGGAGGGTGTGTCTCCGACACGAGGCGGGTTTACAGCATCGCCTCATCCCACGGTTCGGCGTCACTCGCGACGCCGGCGTGGAGTACGTGGTGGACGATGACCCCCCGGAGAAGAGAATCGATCGGGACGTAACGTATACTCTATTTGTTGGGCCAGGGACGTGAGTCGATACATGAGGGGGAATGAAGATTCACTGTGGATACCCTTGGCCGGATATATGTATGAAAGACTGAGTACACGTTGCAGAGCTGCATCTTAAGCCTGTGACAAAGTTCTCAGGAGGCATAAGAATTAATGTAGACTGGATAGGGTACGGTTCGCGAGAACGGAGAGATTCGACTCGAATTGCCGACAAACAAGACAGTCGTTACTTTTTCTTTGGATGTAAAGACGAGTTGATGGCTTCCGTTGCGGGTAGAACCAAGGGGTGAATCGCACACATACCAAATAACGTCATGATCGGCGAAGGTCCGTCGCGTTTCTTTGCCAATTGCTTTCCAATCGCACCCTCGGGGACTGATAAGGGAACCTGCAAACCAGTTCGAACAATCTCTTCTGTTATGTGAGGGTCGGATGCTCCCTGCTCTCCGGAGACCAGGAGATGAACGTTGGTGTCGTGCAGCGATTCCCCCGTAGCTTGAGAAAGGACGGGATCCTGTTTTAGCGTTTGTTTTCGGGGTGTGGCGCAGCAGTCTGTGGCTCTTTCCATGTGAACATGGAGTTGTGTACTGCACAAGGGGTGTATAACCAAACGATTATACAAAAGAGCATCTGACAGCCAAACCACCCCAGATCTGGTGAAAAGGTGAAAGTCTTGGGGCTGCAAATTCCACGCCGACTCCTCCACATGCCTCTCACGGTGTCTCGTGAGTTTGTTCATCGACTCCTAACTCAAATGTGATGCCCTCCCCATGGACTGAAACGAGGCCTCGATGGTGAGGCAGAGCCCTACCCGAGAATCACATGAGACCTTGGAAGAAGAAACTCTAGGTAACTTTGAGTTGAAGATACGTGGCTTAGTTGACCTTACCGCCGCACGCTTCCAAAAAGGCGAACCACGACGCGAGATGGTCGGGGACCAGCACTCTAGAAAACAAAGAAGATGCAAGGTGCATGCAACTAAATGCCACACGGAGGATATTTATGACGAGAGACAACAAGAAAATCGTATCTCAGAACGAAGTGACGACCGGCGAAGCAAAGCGATGTCCGGTATGGGGCAAGACAACAGTAGTCCGGAAAGACTGCTGCGATGAAACCTCAATCATTGTGGGAAGGAATTGAGGTAAATTTCCTCAACAGTTGCGAAGGCGTTCGAATTCGTCTGGGAGAGGCGACATGTTGGGACAAGAATGGGTATCGTCTTGAGCCCCAGTGGCACCATTATTAATACCACCCCGAGCGTTAGCACTTAGAAGCGTTCTCAAAGCTCGCTTGTCGGCCGTTGCATCTCGAGTAACAGGTGTTGAAGTGGGATGGGCGGAGGCGAACGTTCCGTCGGACTCCTTTTCCAACGGAGTCCCGGGATCTATGACGAGGTTTGGAACGAAAGACCGACCGGCTCGGACGAGGGACCTAGCAACCTGCAGTTCCTGCATCGAGTGCTGCTGGTGGACGGGCGGGGCGAACGGGTCCAGGTATTCCGCTGAGAGCGGGGCAGGGTGGGCCGGCGGCATCAACGAGTTCCCGTACACTTGGTGCTGCTTTTGGTGACTATACGGACCCCCATGCGTCTTGGCGTCTTCTGCTAGCCAGTTAATATCGCTCGCGAACATGCTCCTCCTTCGCGACGGGTACTCTTCCAATTCCATTGTTCATCCACACCACCACTCGCTAGGAAAGACGGCCTCGCAGAGGAACCAAGCGGACTCCCAACCCACAGGCTCGTCTGGGCCGTACTTGAAGTATTTGAGCAAAACGACGCGCTCTCGAGGAGGACGGGGTGGTTGTCAACGTCGACGCGGATTGCAGTGAGAGGGAAGCTTTCTGTCGGACATGGCGCCCTCGAGGTTGATGCGGGTGCGGGTATTGATGGTTGGGAAGATGATGGTACCCCCCATACTACTGAGGCGCCGAAACGACTGACGCGCATCCGACGGGTGAGGGTGAAGGTGCAGAGTGAGGCGTCAGACTTGGACGATTGGCCGAAAACCGCAATGTGGTCGGTCCAACCGTCGCTGGTGCGGGTGGGTTTCGAGGAACAGGACTGTCCCGAGCTGGTGTGTGAGGGACTTGGGTAGGAAGATGAGGTGCAGAGAATGGTGTGAGGATCTTTCGAAGTGCTTGTGCTTGAGGAGCGTCTTCGACGGATTGGGCTAATCAAGGACGGTGTCGGTAGGACAAGAAGCGTGGTTTGGTATTTTGACGAGCTGCTCCTCCTGGACGATAAGACTGGAGATAAATGGTATTTGCCGTCAGTTCAGCGAAACCGATCAAGATGAGCGACGCGGATGACTTCGACGAGAAAGAAAGAAGGCGGAAAAGTCAACCTATAAGGAACCTTGGCGCTGGCAGCGGTAGCCTCCTTCTGCACCCAGTCCCTCCCCCACCAAAGCCTCCTTCGAGGACCATCCACCTGCCTAAAGCGACAGCCTTGGCGCGCCTCTTGCCCTTCTCCTTCTCCTTCGTCTTCTTCCCTACGGACACAACACCCACCAGACTCGTCGTGTGGGCCTCGGCTGTCGGTGATTTGTGAATCGCTACGAATCCATCTGCTGGCGTGATCGTATGTCCATTGAGCATCTGCGAGTCGCTGACGCCGAAACCGGGGACCCAAGCTAAAGATGAGCTCAGGGTGGAAGAAATAGACCGGCGTTGTGCGACCTGTGATAGATAGAAAAAAGAATAGGGATAAAAGTTGAGGGTGATCTAGAGGAGAGATAATCGGGTTCACTCACTCACTCCGTGCCCTTGAACGTTAGCGTGACCCGGGCCCTATTCAACCCCACGTCTCCACTTTTTTCTTGACCTCTCGAAGACTATACAGAAAGACGTCAAAACAAGAGGATGGCCTATTTTATTGCAATTGCTCGCATGGTGATAAACGAGTCCAGTAATATGGCGCTTGGCGTATATGGTGGTCGACGTTCGAATAAAGCGGAGTGTGAATTGTGTGTCTGCGGCGAACAACGGATTATTGCGGCCCGGCTGAACCACCCACTTCAAGCCACTATATAATAATATTACTTCCCCGCCCGGCGGATGACTCCCGCTTTGATGCCATGTATTGGCTGAGTCGTTGTTTCGGTCGTGGTCACAACGACGTCACCCGCATGCACTTCAGTAAAAGCATTTTAAGGTTCCGGAGGTATTTCGTAAACAACAGGTACGCCCGCTTTGCTTTGAAATCACCGAGGCACCGTCAGTGGCGGCGGTCCATTATCCTCTTCGGGATCCCACGTCGACTCGAGCTGGATATAGCACTGTGTTTGCGAGGAACGGACCGTATCTAACCGAGAAATTCCGAGCTGACCCACTCAGCACTGATGAAGATCTCAAGCGTCAGACTTCTAGCACAAGCGATTTGGCGGGGCGAAGGTCGTAGTTTTTCGGATAATAATGGTACTCGGCCACTACCGATGCACCGCAAGTGCAGTGGCTTGGCCAATTTGTCCGCCCGTCGTGACAACCACTGCCGCAATGGATCTCGACTGACTGCTCTGCGGGCCCTTAAACCTACAGCTTCCGGATCCTTTTGACATCGCACCATGCTTTACAGAATACACGTGGCTATATGATATCGCTCTGAACCCTACAACATCGCATCTTCCGTATAGACCGACCGAGAACACAATGTAACCTCTTCGTGAAAGTTGTACAAATGATAGTCCCATTCGGCATGGCGGTCGAAATGGGCATACAGTCGATTGATCCCCACGTCGACGTTCTGGGTAATGAAAGCGGAGGTTTGCCTGTTGTCGATTCGGGAAGAAATGTGAGGTCGCCAGTGGACTATAGCTTGACTTCGGGCCCATTCTGCAAACTCTGCGACGCCTTTGAGATCATCATGCATGAGGGGTTTATCCTCGTCACCGAAGATTCCCGTTTTTGAGAAGCCGACCTCTTTCTCCAGGGGAGCCCAGATTCGACAGCTCGATGCGAAGAACTCGCTGCATCCCAAATCATCGGGGCGGGGGTCGGGATGGTTTCGCCATATCCACAAGAGCATTCTTATGATGCAGGCCTTGAAGGTTCTCCCCTTTGATTCCCACATCACATCTCGCCTCGTAAGAGATGTGAGATCATTAATCAGTATGTCTACGACGGTATCAATCAGCGCCGCTGATGAAATTAGTTCATCGCTCGATGTGCTAGGAGTACCAGAGCTGCTCGGTCCAGAGGAGAGGAAAGTCCTCAATGTGAGGAGTGCCTCGACCGAAAACTTCAGCAACCGAATCTCTGTAGAGCCTGAAGTGGCTAGATGGTCAATGTATGACCATATCAAGTCTCCTCACCCGTAGGCTGCGATCGAAGGTAACATCGAGCTGTTTCGACGGAGTTCCCTAGCCCTTTGCAAGCAGGTCGTGAAACCTTGAGCGGCAGTTAGTTCTGAATTCGGATCACCGTGAAGGGATTGAATTGATTCCCACATCCAATACAAAGCATAACCTAAATTGTAAGCAAGGTTCTGCCTTCAAACCATACTGGTGAGCGGATAAACAGGTACCTTAGAGTAAGGTAGGCTTACTGGGAACTTGATGCCTCCTCAAAGTCCACTTCATATTTTGTGAGAGACGGATATTGCTTTGTCATGCCTATTTTCACTGTTAAAATAGTCCAAATACTAAGGAGAGCCGTTGTGATGTCGCTACGACTGTCAACTAGTAGGCACCCTGACTTTAACCATTGATATTCCTTAAAGTCGATGCCTTGCGTGACAGCAGTATAAATAGCAGCAATTTAAAGAATGCGCTGATCATCTTTTGCGGTTTGTGATGAGTATTTCTTCGAGGCGAGTATGACGGTTTGTATGAACGCCTTCCCAAAGCGGTTGGGCAGGGACAAAGATTCCTCTGTTATATCCTTCCACTTCTCGTCTTCTTCAGAGCATTGAAGAAGTACCCGACAAAGGACTAACCCAAATAGCTCCGCAACTTCCTGATTTTCTTTGTTGGGTTGGGAATGCCAGATCTCGAACGCATCAAGTGTCAAGCTTAACAGAGGCTTCCAGGAGTAATAGTGCTCAAAGACGCTGGCACAAACATCCCTATCCAGGGAGCAGATGAACTGAATAGTAGATATCTGATCTCCACGGTTGGAAGTTGTTTCAAGCTGCCAGCGGGCTGCCTGGACGGTCAAACTGCGTTCACTGCCCGCCAAAATTGGGGCATTAGCACCAGCTCTTAAATCGCCTGATTCCTCCGGAGCCCGGGGTATTCCCGATTGCGGACTCCCGGCGACCGAGCTGGCTCGATCGGGCGGAGAAGCCAGCACATGAATCTTTGCCAACAAGGTTGACAGGTGCTCCCGTGAAATGCTACATACTGGGAGTATCGCACTGCGCCAAATAATCTTCCAGAGTTTGGCCAGGGCCCGGCACGCGCGCCGAAGAGCGCTCGAGGCTGCCGATTGGTACGGGCACGTTGGAGAGATGGCACCGGCAACGATGACGACGCCCGAAAATACCACTCCGATGCCCGAAAATGCAATTACAATGCCTGCTACAACCGTATTGATAGGGAAGAGGAAGATGCAGACACCTACAAAGAAGAAAATGACCGATAGAAGGAGGAGATTAGGCAGAAATTTGATAACTGCCTCTAGGTGCCATTCCAGCACTCCATTGAATTTGCCCTGCCGAAATCGGCCTTGCTCCTCTAACGGGCCAGTCTGCCCTGTTCGGTCAAAGCTCTGCAGCCATTCCTTGGCCATCATTGCACCAACAGCCACCAGGAGACTGCAGCTCAAGCTCGCATAGAGCAGACTATTGACGATGATAGAGTTGGAGTTGGCAGAAAATGACGGGGCAAGGTCGGCCGGAGTCAGAGTATTGTTATCCGCTCTCATTACTAGGAGCCGAAGGAGGGTATTCGTTTCGTCGGACGGATTAGGCGAGAGATCCGGCATAGTAATGGATATAAAAGTAGTGTTGATTGCAGAGAATAGAGCCGCCTAGGATACGTGTGTGCGTCAGTGCTCAGGCACGCGGTTGCATGAAATGAACTCACGAAGATGAGAAGAACGTCTAAATTCCCATTGAGGTTTGTCGTCAACTTCTTGTCGTGGATGTCTGCCAAGCGGTCGTATCGTCGCCAGAACTCGCTGATCTGCGCCAGAGGAGGGAGACGCAGGGGTGCGTACGGATCATCGAAGATGTATTCTCGGTTGGCTTGCGGTTGGGATTGGTGTGGTAGAAAAATATTAGCCATCTGGCCTGGGCGCTAACCTCCACGGTGGTTGGACGAGTTCGCGGGTGGTGTGAAGAGTGTATTTCTCCGAAGGTGTAGTTGCATCGCCTCATTTTCTGCGTCCCACGGTTTGGAATCACCCGCAACGCCGGCGTTGAGCTCGAAGCGGAGAAAAAAATTTGACATATATTCTGAAGTATCTTTATTTCAAAGGTATGGTGAAGGATAAACGTCTCAGGGGTGGGTCGGTAGGTAGTGGGCAGAGGGGTCCCAGTCGATAGCGTTGGGCAAATCTATTGAAGACTGAATATACGCTCTGAGCTGTATCTTGAGCCGACGACAAGGATCCCAATCTCGCCTTTTAGAAGTATAACAATTGAATCAATACATAAACGTGAGATGAGCCCCGACATCGGCGCCCGCGACTCACTCTTGCGCTGAGGGCCTGGGACTCCGTAAGCATTGCATCCGTTCCTTCACCGTCCTGCTCTAGTATTCAAAAGGAAAAGGGGGGAGCAATGGTCGAGATCCACAGGTCAATTGCCACATGCCCTTGTTCGCATTTTCTGCGTCAAGGGACCCATCCGTTTGTCAAGAGTAGCGTAGGGCAGTCCGGCCAACTTGGGCCGAGGCAACAACGCGCTTTGCCACCGAGCGAGCACGTAGGATTATATTTGCCCCGTCTCCCGTTCCAGTCTCACCCGCTCCTGCGGAAGTAGAGGTACCCAGCTCGAAGTTCTTACTTCCACAATGTTGTCGAGACGATGCTTCACCACGCGGGACGGACCTAGACTCGACGAGGAACAGTTTGTGCAGTTTGTGGAGTAGACATAATCGATTTGAATAAAAAAGAAAGTACTGAAATGTTCGTTGAGTCGAGGGAAGAGATGATGGCTTCCGCCTGGGCAGAAGTGTTTGGGAACAAGCTGAGTTGGAGAAGCATGAATACACGAGGACGTCATCGTTGGCGAAGACCCCTGCGTTCGTTTTGCGGTTTCCTTTTTAATCGCACATACATTCGTAGATCAAAAAGGCAACTTGAAGAATAGTTATTCGAAGCGTATGCGAAAACGCTCGAGTTGGGCTTTCATTGTAGACCAACAAGTCAGTCTTCTCTTTGAACGTTCCACTCAAGAGGGAAAACTCACACCAAATAGCGTCGTTTGTAGGCGACGGCCTCCCACTCTGTGAAGTTGGAACTGTCTTTCGGAAATTTGCTAACTGGAGCGATCAGAAACCCGTTCATCATGATCATGCATCTGCGACCTCCTGTTAATGGTGCTGCGGACTGCTTCTGTGCACGAGGGTCTACACTTGAAAGCTCCACCTCACGCCCCGCCTAAAGTTGCTCGCTCTCCTGAACCTCGATATCGCTTGTCACAGCGGCCACGTCGGGAATAATACGGCTTCTTCATCCTACCCAACTGCAAACCACCTGCTAACCCACGATCTTGTTTTCACAACGTCGTGCAATAGAGATAGGTGCGGGCTTTTTGCGTGGGGTTTGGTCTGGTGGCAGTCGACCTGGCTGGCTCTTGAGCTCCTTGATTGACTCTTCGAGAGCAGCGTGTTGAGCGGACCCACGCATCGGCGCTTCGCTCGTAACGGGAATCGGAGCGGAGACGGAGGAAATCGTAAGTCTTGCTTTCCGCGGGGGGGGGGGGGGGTAATCTCTAACATCTGGAACCGGCCTTTAGGGCATTCAAACCGGCCACCGACATTGTTTCCGTCTTCCGCACGGTGCTCCCAGTTGAGACTCCGCCTCTCCCGTCACAGCGCTTGCCAGACCTCGATACCGACTCTTCTTTGCGTCGGGGTTCCCTGTACTACCTTCTCTTACTCGAGGCCAATCAAGGCGAAGAGCGACTTCGTTTGTTGGTTCTGCACGGGTTGCCCCATCCGCAGCTTCTACCCCTGCCAACCTATTGGAGATAAAAGAAGGGGGTAAAGCGACCGCCGGAGTCTTGGTTGTTGCGTTGCGGAGGCTTTGGCCCGGGAGAGAAATGAAGACGCAAAAGCACCTGGATGATTCAACTCGTTTTCAACTCGGCCCGGGGTTCTTCAGAAGTTGACGGCGGCAGTTTTTCTCCCATTCCGCTTCGGGGGCAACCCAACCACCCATTTCACGAGATTGCCCATCCCCACCTCCATTACGCTGTTCCCCATCCTCAAGCGGGGCACGGTCACCCCCATGGAGCATCCCTCTCTCTTGGATCGTCGGTTTACGTTTGGTCAACAACATCGACCGCTGATGTTCCCAGAACCCGTCATGGTAGGGTGATGGGTCTTACCAGCAGGAATTATGGTGTCTTTAGGCGCCCATCGGCTTTTCCGGCCTTCAGTCTCAGTTTGAACTCCCGCTTCCGTTCCGCCTTCAGCGCCTCTTTTCTCGGCTTCCCTTCATCCCTTCTCTCCCTCTCGTCGCTTCTCTTTCCTTTCCTCCCTTTGTTTCTTGCTTTATCGCCACCTCCTTTTGGCTCGTCCGTTGTTGTGTCCGTGTGTCTTGTCCCCTTTTTTATTTCCTTCGCGTTCTGTTTTGTCTGGGGTCATTTGGTTTCTGTCGGTTGGTCCTCGTTTGTTTGTTCCCTTTTCGCTTTCTTTCGCTTCCCCTCTCCCTCTCCCTCCCCCCTATTTTCACTTTGTGTTTCCTCTTTGCTATGCTGTGCGCTATGTCCGATAGGGTCGTCTGGTACTTTTTTTTCTACTTTTTCTGACGCGTGCTTTTCTAGCTTCTCCGTCCTTTCCTTCGCTTAGCTCTTCTATTGCTCCCTGCGACACCGCTTCCGCCATCGTCATCCCTCCCCCGGTTTCCCCCCCCCCTTTACCTTGTCTTGGCTCTTGGCTTAATTTTTTATTATTAGTTGGTCTCCATAAATACAATCCCCGTTGCCCCCTGACCAACGGCGACGCTGTGTCATCTGACTTGATTTGTCTGACTTATCTGTGGAGTTCAACGCGTATATCGACTCCTTGCAACACCATGTTGGCCCTGAAGGTGTGTATTTCTCTTCTTAACTTTATTCCTCATCTGACCTTCTCCTTCCAGTGTCGGTTGAAAGTGCGAGCGTTTCCCTCCCTCGTTCCTCCATCGTTCCTGCGGCTGATTCTGCCTCCCCTCTCTCCTTGCCCTCTGGTCCTCCCTTTGGCGATCCTGCACTCCCTCCCGTCGCTCCCGTCGCTCTTGTTGTTCCCGTCGCTCCCGTTGTTCCCATCGCTCCCGTTGTTTCCGTCGCTCCCGTTCCCGCTGCCTCGTCCTTCGTTCCCTCCTCCTTTTCAAAGCCGGGGAGAAGTTCACGCTCAAAATCTAAACCAATTACTAAGTCCAAATCTCAACTGAAAACCGCTCCTCCCAAGTCTTCTTCCGCTCGTGGCTCTCTCCCCGTTAGAATTGATCCGTCTGGTTCGGTCAAACTTAAGGGCCTGTCATTGATAACGCCCTCGGCGCCATTGACCACTCCGACGGAGGTCAATATGCTGTGGAGAATCACGACCCTCATCCCAACTGCAAGTGGCGACCGCCCGAGGCGATCGTGGGTTTTGGTACTCGATGGGTAGGAAAGTAGGACGTCTCGAAAGGCACCATCTACAGCTTGACTGTTCATCCTAACGGTTGACAAATACATCTGAAGTTCCTTGCCGGCAAGGGACGCATAACTCTTCGTTGCTTCAAGGTTCCATCGGTCTCGCATGAACTTGTCGGCTGTGATTAGGGGAGCATCAGTCCATCCTTCTTTCTCAAATTGGGCGGTTGCTATATCTCGGGTAAGAAATGCGCCCGATCTGCTTGTGTCCCCTTCCCTTGCGCGACGCGTTCTATCATATCGACATAATCTTCGTCAAATTCGGTGGTTGTCAGTTAATAGCACCACCTCTTCGATATTTGCCCACAAGTTTTGTCTATGCGTAGCTTTCTGACCCTGTGCGGAGCCTGCATTAACAGCCTCCTGGGGCTGGGCATTGGTGTCCGGAGTAGTGGCGTTGTTGCCTGAAGGGTTTCATTTGGAGGTGAAATTCAAGCACGCCACCTTTCACGCTGGTCCAAGATATGTATAATTTATTAGAGAACCAAGAAGGGGGGAAAGAATAGTAGAGTATCATGCGCAATCATTTCAGGAGCTTCGACCGGTCGTTGGTTGAGAAGTAGCGCGCGAGCGTATTCTCCCTCTTTGAAAGAGGAATGGGTTAAAGCATCCTCTTCTTCAGTATGTGAATAGGGGGGGGGGGCCAAACAACTCCCGGCTTTCGTAGATATAGCGTAAACCCAACTGAGCTGAGCTCGAAACGTTGAGCAATACTGCACGAGACCCATCGCTTCTCTCCGTCAAACAAAAAGATCGAAGATGACGAACCCTCCAGTAACGACGAACCCGTCGCCGCCAATGACGGACGCGCCGCCTTCCAACGTCGACAAGAGGGCGCCGCAGCAGGTGAAGCCGAAGCCGCCGAGCGAACCGGTGCGGGATTACGACCCCGGGGAGCGTCGATTGGCTCGACTCAGGCTGGATCCCGTCGTGATATGTGGCTGGACGATGCGAAAGATGGAGGGTTGAAGACTGGGCGGACGTCGAATGAAGACCGCCGAATGGTGCGTGGCGTCTTGCTGAAGGAGAGCAGGGGGAGCGCGCCGCCGCCCGTGGTGATCGAGGCAAACGCTGCCGTCTCCACTACCCCAACCAACCACGACATCAACCGAGGAACTAACTCCGACGAAGCTTTTAAAGTCTAGCGAAAAGCGAAAACGAGAAGATCAAAGAGAACTTATTCTGGAGGGACGACGTACCTGTCGCCGCGCCCGCCAAGAACGAACGCGCCGCCTTCCGACGTCGACAAGAGGGCACCGAGGCAAGTGAAGCCGACGTCGCGGCCCTCACCCAACAACGGCAAGACGCCCAACCCAGGGGCGGACCCGACACCGGCGCCGACGCCAACACAGGTCCGACCATGACGCTATATCCGACGATTCTGACGCTTCGCCACCGCCGTTGGAGCAACCGCCATCTCGTAATTCAGCCCTGCGAGCGTCCTTGTCAACACGCGGTGCGTTACGACATACCCCGGTGGGCCGCACGCGCACTAAGCATAGGACCCTTGAGGGTCCGAAAAGGATGACGATTCGCCCAAGTATTTGAGGAGGGGGGCTGGTGTGTGCTTGAGGATTGGGAAGGTGCTCCGGATAGTTACGTTTGTCAGGAACAAGAGTGGGTGTTTTTTTTGGTTCCAGTTCCTCGTCGTCCTGACGCTTTCTTTGGTTATCAAGGCAAACTGGTGGTCGAAAGCCAATCAAGAGTCAATGCCGGTTGACTTTCTGCGTCAGCGCCACATGAGCTGAAATCGGTACGGCACTCGCGGTAAGTCTAACGGCATCGTGGTATAGAAGGCTAAGCTAATGCACGATATTACCACAGAAATGTAAACAAGAAAAGGGAGTGCAGGGTGGACACGACGCTAAGCGGAAGGGGCAACCTCCGCCATCTCAGCATCACCAGAGGTTTCGGAAGACGGAATAAAGGTCCGGCATCCTAGTCCTCCTCATTCCCAGTGCCCTCTTCCTCCTCATCGGCGTTCAAATTCGGGGCCTGGGTAAGCTGGATAACCCGCAGCAAGGGGTTGGAGAAATAGAAGTGTCGACGCTCAGCCTTAATGACGTAACCTAACGAGCATCACGACTGTAACGACCTTAACGACCCCTCTCATAAATAATGTGATTCATTTGATGTACCTTCCAAATACATAGAGCACCTTGATTGCTGTATATAAACCGTCGCAGAAATGGGCGAAGGCAATGGCCCATGAAAAGAAAACACCACCCAGCACTGGGTTCTGGGATCCCCGCGCAGAATGCGTGGACGTACCATATTTAGCTTTGCCCTTGGGAATACTGCATCTGCGACTTTTCAATTCGGCACGGTTTCGTTCCAAAACTTCGACGACGACCACAGCAGCGCGGAATATGCTGACGGGTTACGTCCTCCATTTGGCACCTTCGAGAACGTTGGCCTAAGACGAGCGACTCTGCTCAAAAACACGGGGATGTAAAGAAGAAAACTCCCGCATCCTCCAACGGAGATTATGCAATGGGAACGCCCAGGATTGCACTTCCTAATTGTGGTATGTGCGACGCCCATCAACTGACGAAGTGAAGGAATACAACAACTCCGCCGAGGGTAGGGTAGGAGGACGAGAATGTGCCGCGAGTCCAAGCGGGAGGAGATGAGTTTCGACCAACGCAACGGCCATAGAGTCGTTCCGAACGTTGATAGTGGTTTGGAGAGCGGCTGTTGATTCCGGCCGAGTGCGTACATGGGTGGGAAGGTGATAAAGGCGTCCACGACTGTCGTAGCGCTTTGGGCAGGAGAACAGCTTGGTATGTTGGTGCAGACGAAGGTGTTGGTAGCTGAATTCGAAGGAGAGTTGTCTTGTCTTTTTTTGGCAGGGCCCTCCTTCTAGCCGTACGACTAAGCAGACGAGGGAAATATGGGAGCACCGAGGTGAGCCTAAGAGAACAACAGCGGGAAGGAGGTCAAGACCACTCACTTGAACAGTCAGGTTCAAACAACCCCCTTCTCCAGCCCCACGTCGAGATGCAGTTCTTCGCTCTTCCACCTACAGCCTCCTTCACCGAGTTCACGGTGCCACAAAGTCGTCCAATCCGAACAGCTCGCGAGCTTCTCGCCCCTCCTTCTCCGTCCTCAAGCTCCACGCAGCTACTCGGCCCCCGATAGGTTTGTCGAGTTTCCCAGAGCTTTGGGATTTTAGGATCGTCACAGTGAACATGAAAGTATGTTGAGTTAGCATCGCGAATCGCCGATGCTGAATGTGGGCACCCAGACTCGAGGCGATGCGGTGGAGGGAGCTGGCAGTCCAAGTCGAAATGCCGAAAACACTTTGACGCCACAAACAACACGCGGTTCCTTGCGAACCCACCGTTCCCTTCAATCGACCCCATTTATTTATTTTTATTGATTTGACCCACAATTATGTAATTTATTCGTCTGTCAAAGTTCGGAGGCGTGCAGTAATAACAATATTAATGGGCGCGTCTTGTCGAGGGAACATCTTAACCGCCATTCGCGGCGGTGAACCTTGTTCGCGATGCACACCTTTGACCGTAATTCAGTTTGGTCTAGCTATGCAGTATTGCATAGTTGCGGGCGAGCAAGACGAACCAGACCAAGGAACGCGACGGGGAAGAAAGGGAAAAGGTCAACTCACATGTACAGGAAGCTTACCGTTCGGGCTAGAGCCTCCTTCTGCGTCAAGCTATTAACATCCCCGAACCTCGGGTAAAGCATGTTACGGTTCTGATTTATTTCGTAAACAACAGGTATGTCCGCTCTACTTTGTCAGGAAACCGCCTTGGACACCGTTAGCGGCGCAGAACAATTATTCTCTGGTACTTATTTGACCGTGCTTTTGAGCTGGACGCATGAGATCGCTCTGCCTTGTTTGCTAGTGACCGACCGCATCCAACCGAACACCCACGGGCCGAACCACTCGGTATTGATCACGATCTCAAGCGTAAAGATTCTAGCACAACGGACTTGGCGGAGACGAAGTCGTATTTTTGCGGTCATGGGCAAACCTTGGCCGAAGCACCCGAGTCCTCGGTTTCCAAAAGGAGTTGGATGACCGCCTCAAGGCCCGGTGCCCCGACCTCAAACCGATCGACTTTGTTGTGAAAGCGTAACTCAGACGGAGCTAGGACGGCCTTAGTTTAGAGTTACTACCACGCATGTATCGCTTATAGACTAGGAACGAGACTGGTTGACTGCTGCATGTACCTCTCTTTGGTATATCAACATTCGAAATAATTCTTCTCCCCATTGACTGCGGGCCGAATGTGCCGGATGCAGCCGAAAGAGGAAGGTGATTGACCGGTATCGTTGACGGATTACATATTGGCGAGTGGCTTTAACCCGGCATCTCCCGGCGTACAAAAACACGTTTAAGCCGCAACCTTCCCATCAACCACCGCCCAACGACAAAAATCTCGCTATTACCTATCTAGACGAACCATCCTGATGAACACCGCGATCCAGAATCCCTTACCTGCTCCTGTATTCGAAATGCCCCTTCCTCCTGACAAGTTCGGTCAGGACGGGGGTAAATTTTATCGTGCCTATGATGCTCTTGCCCAGGAAATAGATGATGACATGGTAGCAGGACTAAAGGAGCAGTTGGACGGAATGCTCATTTTCGTAAGCAGGGACTTGCCGCTATCTGCCATACAGTCCTGACTCTCTTACACATATTTGCGTCTCAGGCTGGTCTCTTCGCGGGGGTCAATTCTGCTTTCCTCGCTCTCACCCTTCCCATGTTGTCTCCCGACCCTACAGATGACACTAACGCTCTTCTCGCGCAGAACAACGTAATTTTAATGCAATTAGCAATGGGACGCAATGACAGCATACCTGCCCATTCCAATCTTCCTTCCTCTATGGGTGCGGTGCACGCCAACCCCGTCGATCGGCCAGCAACGGGTGGCAGATCTAACTTTGCATTGCGCCCTCCTTCAGTCGAGTGACACTCAGCGTATCATGCTCGTCTTCACAGCTCAGTCTCAAGCGCCCACCATGTTGTCCTCGTTTGCTTTGTCACCCATTTCGAGTCCCGACAAGTTCTTCAAACCGATGGAAGGCAGACAAGCCAAACTCAAAAGTGGCGTTGGGGGGCGCGTAACAGATACCACGTGAGCTGGCCACGCCCAAACTTTATTCTAAGCCATCGAGGCGTTGCTCCGAGTTCCTAGTGCAAGGGCCACTCTGTATGAGCTGTATGAGGTCCAAGTTATTCGGCCAAACGGGAACAATTGCCGCCGTGCCAAACCGAACATGTTTATTCTCCCAAATGTTTCCCGCCGTTGATGAAAACCTCCCCACATTCCGTGCCATCTCTCCCTCTCATCACGCTATGCACTTCGATGATGTTGGTTTGACCTACCGTTGACTTGCGCACTCACCAGTTCACCTCCTCGAAGCAAGCCCGCTTCCGCCTGTCCCACCCCTCACCTGAGACCCTCTCAATTCCGCCTCCTCATCTCACAGATACTATCGACGACTCGAACTGCTCCCGCCGTTGAGGCTCAAGACATCCTTCCAGACCGGCCAATTTGCGTAGAAATGCTCACCATGGCCACCGCTGATCGCGTTCCATTCGTCGACATGGTGCACACGTCCGAAACTCAATGCACCCTGCTACCAACGACACTCAACCACCGGTCGCACAAATACTTTCGTGACTCTCGGAAGGGCGTGCTGCTCCGAGCGACGCTGAATAACCTCAACACCGGGCTCTAACCTCGCAACCGCCCCTCACTCTCCGTCCAGTCTAGTCTGAAATTTCCTAAATTTCACCTCAAACACCCCAAGTACTGCATACATCTTGGCTCCCT
>WSTY01000593.1:0-16885 GCA_019633465.1 Tulasnella sp. 417 | reverse complement strand
AACCAGCGTAGAGTTCTCGTGTTCCAAGGCCATCATCAGACCCTAGCGCTCCCTCCTGGACCGTTGGTTGTGCATCAGCATAGAGCACGACTCTCGTTCTCACTAATGCAGCAGTAGGTGCAAGACGAGCTCGGATTGCTATTGGAATTTCCAAATCCCAATTTTGTCCTAGGCTGGTCTTGCGTGCTGTACCCTAGCCGCGTGTCTTCCACGGAACGCTGCTTTGTATCTTGGCTGCGGCGAATGGAACTCGAATACCCGGATCGTCTTTTAAGTGCGGCGTTATGAACAACGGGGTCACGTGGGGCAAGAACCTTGAGTTTGTTCTCCCGTTTTTCAGTGTATTCCTCTTTCTCTCTCTCTGCAGTTATTTCGATAATCTGTCGTTACCTAGGAGACTACGACCGATTGACGAGAACTTTAAAATTCAGTAGCTGGATCCCATATCCTCGTTTTGCATAAATAGAGCCCGAGCTGAAAGGGATGCCAAAGAACTATTTTGAAGCGCAAAACCGCCAAAACCAAACCTCTATTAACATCACTCCTTCCTTTAAAACAAGTAAATCTACTTGGCTGGGCAAATGGCCGGGGCCAAGGCATCGTTAACTGCTCCATTCCAACCTGGTCAAAACTACTCTCAGTCGTCGAAGCCCAAGCTGGCGCAGGCGCAAACGACAAAACCCGATACTCGGCAGACCTCCCGCGATAATACCCCGAATTCCTCACCTCATTCCAATCACCCAGTTCTTGTAAGCTTGATAAATCAAGGGAATTTTTTGGCACGTCAACTAAAATGTTTGCGATCCGGCAGGATGGCTCGAGGTCTTTCATCCCAATTACTAGCCCCATGAAGTAGGAGTAGTTGCTAATTGCGGGCACCAGGTTGTGCCGCGCATAAGATAAAGGAAGGGAGCCCCCAGATTCCAGATGCCTTTGCGCATGAAAGTTGGCCACTCGTTCCTTTCAACAAGTTCTGCCACTGCAGTTATCCATGTCGTTTGGAGCGCTCACCTGTGAACGCCGGGTCGTGCAGGCTTTGATATATACTGTAATCCAGTGACTTGAGAACCCGTGATTGTAATCTCTACGGCTGTCAGTTCGCCTTTGCAATGCCACGGGGCTCGTCTCCGTGACCGAGGACTGCACCAATCCCGCAACAAAAACCTCATGCTTCCAGGTCATTTCTCTGCTTCCGGCGCTCAGGTTATTTCTTTCAGCCATGTGTGATCAGGGTAACATAACAATGGGGATCTGGCGGTACCGGGTCGAGAGGATTGGTCTAGATTTTGGTCTTGGATGAACCCTGGAGCTCGAGAATGAAGACCTCGATTTTGAGTTGCTCTACATACAGTAGTTTCAGTAGCTCGGATTAAGGCCTGGAGATCGGGAGCGGCGCCTCGGCAGCCAGGGCAATTCCCGCCTGGGGTGGCGCCCAACCGGACTTGCTTATAAAGTGTATATAATCCGCAATTCCGTGTGAATTGCTTGGCTCGGGAATGTGGAGTATATCGGATGGTCGAGATTAAAGCGGGCAGGTTAAAGCCTGAGGTCGATTATAAAAGGGTCCCAAGTTGACGTTTCAGTCAGGGTCCTGAGAAGCCCCTCCCTAGCCGGTGGATCTTGTTTTGGTCTGTCAAGAATATCCCAATGCCCACGAACGCGCTTGGTGAACGCTTTCCCTGCCCTTTTGGCGACTTTTCACGAGGGAGTGCGTGGAGGATGCATCTGGTCGTGGTCGTGCGCTCGCGGAGGCGTGGGATCTGGTGGTTGGATTTGTTCGTGTCAGAGTGTTGCGATGGGCGCCTACGGGTTGATCCAGATATGGTATTACCTGTCATAAAAGAGCGAACACAAATTCTGATACGCCTCTCGCACAATTTAACCCCACACAAGCCCCGCGGCCAAGATAAGCCTCACGCCGACTCCACTCTCTCTTTCATTCCACCCCCCCCCCTTCATCTCTCCTCTCTCCGTCTTCAAGTACATCTTGGTTCGCCCATCCCGCCCTCTCGCTTTCTCCCCCCTCGCTCCTTCAGCTTTCTCTCTCCAGACAGCAGCGATCAAGCTGACGCTCGTTAACTCGCCCTCCACTTTCGCCCCAATATATCAAACGTCGTTCTCTTACTACCGCCATGCTGCCCAAGTCCACTTACAACCTCGTAGCCCTCATCCTCACTTTCTGCATCGCATTCGCTCCTCCGTCCGTCGAAGCAGCCGCGAAAAAGACTCAGAAGCCCTGTCCAGGAAACTCGATCGTCTTGCCCACCAGACAGAAGAAAAAGACCGTCTGCGTCTGTCAAGGTCCCAACGGCGGAATCGTACGTCCCTCTCTCTCTCTCTCAAACTCGTGCCGAAGTTTTTCTCTGAATTTAGACTGATAAATACTCCGTCCGTTTTCTTCTTCCCCTGCCTCAGAAACCGTTCAACCCAGGCTGCAGCGCCCAGGTCTTCTCGTTCTTCACCATCCAGTTCTGCTTCGCAGCGTGCACTCCTCCACCTGCGACCTCGCCCAAGCCCAAGAAGCCCAAGAAGAACAAGAGCAAGAAGGACCTGAAGAACGACGGCGCGCTGGCTTTGGTCGGCGACGACCTTGCGGATGAGGATGATGAAGAGAGCGACATCGACAAGCTGATCGATTGGTCCATCGTGAGTCCGCTCTGCCCGCCTTCCTTTCGCCCGGTTTCATTTCGCTAACGCCTTCCTCCGGGGCGCGTCCCTTCCAGGCCTCACCATGCCCCGACCCATCTCTCGCCTGCCCGATCTTCTCCTCCCCCGAAAACCGCGACCTCGGCATCGCCTCCGACTTCGAATGCGTCGACCCGTCCGCCGACCTCGACAACTGCGGCGGGTGCTCCTCCCTCGAAGACACCCACAAGTGCCCCGCGGCCATCTCCGCTCGCTCCCTCGGCGCCAACGCCGGTCGTGGGTTGGCCAGTCACGGAGTCAAGCAAAGCATGTGCGTGGAGGGGGAATGTCAAATCGGTGCGAGCATATGAGGCAGCCAGCCACGGACGCGTCTGATCCCTGATCCCATGCTTTCGTCTGCTCTCTCGTGTTTGCAGCTTCGTGCCAGCGTGGATACAAGATCGACATGTACTATGATGAAGGCTTCAATAACTCTACGATCCCATCGGCTACCACGACTCCCGGCGGATCGCTCGTTGGTCGCGCGCTCCAGGGGAAGTGGAAGCAGAGATGCGTGCCTTCATCCCATTAAATGGTAACTTCTCCGGATGGATCCGCTGGGTCACCCACCGCGTCTAACGTCGGGAGCGTTATTAGGCCTTTCTCATGTTGTCATCGTGGCCTCTCAGTTGGCCGGCTTGCTTCCATTCGACGTCATTCCGACTCCAGGACACTCGACTTCACGCTCTTGTCGCTCTCGTTTTGCTTTGCCTCCGCCTCTCGTTCTTCCACTCATTGTCTTGGTCTCTTATTCCCCTTTTTGAAGTCCGTTTTGTCCTTGTCCAGTCGCTCCACACTCGCTTTGGACCTTTTTTCCCCTTACTTTAATACACATAGACTGTACATATGTACGTGGCAGCTGTAGGCTCGCGGACGACGTTGCAAGCCTTTGAACTCTTTTTTTTTCTTTTTGGTCTTACAGTCTTCGTAATTATAAATAGAATTCGAGAGTTCTTGTGATACTTTTGCCTAACGAGACCCCTTCGAGTCGGGAGGTGCCCCGACGTATGTATCTGACTCCTCGGGTGGACGACCCCACCTTCTCAAACCTTCCCCCGCTCGTCCTCCATGCAAAGACCGCAAAATGCAATCTGAGCCTCCCACGCCTTACATTTCCGAGATTTTCGTTCTCATGGAGGCCTCTCTCGAGCTGAAAAAGGATGGAAGATCCGAAAGCTGTCGACTAAACCCGTGGCTCTTCCGTCGGTAGCTATGAGCGGGCGCAGTTGGCGATGGGCCGGCGGCCGTAGCACTCCCTCCCCCTCCCCCCCAAAGTCAAATCAAAATTGAAAAATTCCACAGCTTGTAGCCGTATCCGTAAGAGCCAAAGGTGGTTCCCAAAAACTAATACGCTGCTCCGTCCCTCGGTCAAAACTCACACTCGGCTTCCTCGAAAACAACTTTCTGCAACATTTTTCGCGTTACACATGATCAGCGCCTGTTTATGGAAAAAGGCCCAGAGGCTGCTGGAAAAGGGCGACTTCTAGACTCACTACAGCATCGAAAGCTGAGATATAAGGTCGGTCGGGGTGTAACCAAAAGACGACATATTCTCCATTGTTACAAAATGGCGAAAATGTTTGGGTGCCTGGAGTGCCTGGACTAACCGTCAGAAACGGTTGCCTGAGTGCATCTTTTAGAGGGCTTACCGCGTGGTGAGGATGGCAGAGGGTATTCGACGCGGAGCTCTCCGCTGTCGCAAATGGTCCAAATATTTCGCTCCACTAGGTCCAGTTCCCTTGATGCTGTCTTCGACCACGAGCATACCAAACCAACGCTATCTCTTAGGTAAGTATTGATATCGTCCTTAATTTGAACCCCCACGTTCTTACCATTGGTGAAGTACCAACCCTTCCTGACCAACACCACCAGACAAGGAGATAGCAAGTTCGTCTTTAGCTCTGGATGATTGACTAGCACTGGGGTTCTTGGGGGGGGGGGGGAGCCATCAGGTACATTGGTCGGGTGGGCAGCGGCCGGGGGTAGGGAATTTCGAAAGAGCCTACCAAAATCTGCATCTCAAAAGATCCAGTCGTTGGATTGGAAGGAATAGAAGCCCATAAGCCGTCAGTAGGGTCCTTGGATATGCCACCATAAAAACCCTTGTCGCTTGCAAGCTCTGATAGATAACCTCGAGTGCTCCCATCGTGATTTACAACTTTCAAATGTCCCTTCCGGAATACAGAGCCAGCAGACACGTCTCTCTATTAACAGCGCCAGGTTGGAGATAATCACACCGAGGTATGGCGATGAGACCCACCGGAGCCGCGGCGGCGGGTGTAGGAATCGTAGAAGGTGGAGGACGAGCAGCTGGAGTTTCTGACACGCTGAAAGGTATCTAGTATTTCAGACACTATAGGGGAACCCAGTTTTTGGCTCGTACCTTGAGATCGGATTTGAGAAAGGGACAGCCCGTCCGAATCTCGCTACCAAGGCTGGCCGCAACAGACTCCAATCGTTTTGGACAGAGTCTTCGAGTTGTTCATACCAGTAGAACGCTTCTCCTTCAAGGCAGCTCGAGGCGAAAATTGCCATCCACTCGTTGTCACGATGCTTCCCTCGATCAAGTGCTTGTCGGCGGACAGCGGAAACGAATCTCTCACATTCCTGAGGATCAGACCCTCTAAAAGTGAGTGTTTCTGAACCTAGATGACGCACGACTCAATGCTGTACACTTTTAAACATTTGTTCGATATCCACTGACTTGGATCAGCCATGAGAACGGGTGGAGGGGTGTGCGTGGTCCTTGACCTCCTTCATGATGGCAGTTTTTACGTAACTTTACCACGGTTGGATTTCCACCGTAGGTCGACGCTCTTCGTGAGCGTGCTATATTGCAGTTACAACCGCGTGACCATTTGTCGGACGTTAAGGCTGAATAATTGAAGAGTGTACATTGCGAGGTGAGAGTCTTGGGTCCCTATCTGTTTAGAACGAGGTCCCAAGCACAAAAATCCGATTGCCGCGTAGCATGTTGGACACATAGGAGAAAGAACTACCCAGGGCCTGCAGTAGAGGTTGATTATAAAAGGGTCCCAAGTTGACGTTCCAGTCATGGTTTTCAGGAAGCTCTTCTCCAGCCAGTCCGTGTTGTTTTGATCTGTCAAGTATATCCCAATGTTCACGAAAGCATTTGATCAACCCTTGCTCCGCCCCTTTGGCGGCTTTTCACGAGGGAGTGGGTTGAAGGATAGGCGGTTGGGGAGGCGTGGGATCTGGTAGTTGGATTTCTTTGTGTCACAATTAATGTTGCGATGGGCGCCTACGCGTTGATCCTGATATGGTATTGCCTGTCATAAAAGAGCGCACACAATTTTGATACGCCCCTCGCACAATGTAACCCCACACAGGCCTCGCGGCTAAGGTAAGCGTCACGCCGACAAGCTTCACTCTCTTGTTCATTCCAGTCCCCCCCCCAAACTCCCCTCTCTCCCTCTTTAAGTATCGTACATCTCGATTCGCCCTCCTCACGATCCCTCTTGCTCTCCGTCCATCGAAGCAGCCGGCAAAAATACTCAAAAGCCCTGTCCAGGCAACTCGATCGTCTTGCCCACCGGACAGAAGAAAAAGACCGTCTGCGTCTGTCAAGGTCCCAACGGCGGAATCGTACGTCTCTGACTATCTCTCAAACTCGTTCCGAAAAAGGTTCTCGTTTGAATATAGACTGAGGCGTATTTCCGGTCCATTTCCTCCTTTTCCCCCGGGGCTGGGCACAGAAACCGTTCAACCCAGGCTGCAGCGCCCAGGTCTTCTCGTTCTTCACCATCCAGTTCTGCTTCGCCGCCTGCCACCTCGCCCAAGCCCAAGAAGCCCAAGAAGAACAAAAGCAAGAAGGACCTGAAGAACGACGGCGCGTTGGCTTTGGTCGGCGATGACCTTGCTGATGAGGATTTTGAAAAGAGCGACATCGACAAGTTGATCGATTGGTCCATCGTGAGTCCGCTCTTGCCCGCCTGCTTTCACAGTCTCTAACGCTCTCTCACTCCCGGGGGCACGTCCCCCCAGGCCTCACCATGCCCCTACCCATCCCTCGCATGCCCGATCTTCTCCTCCCCCGAAAACCGCGACCAAGGCATCGCCTCCGACTTTGAATGCGTCGACCCGTCCGCCGACCTCGACAACTGCGGCGGGTGCTCCTCCTTCGAAGACAGCCACAAGTGCCCCGCGGCCATCTCCGCTCGTTCCCTCGGCGCCAACGCTGGTCGTGGGTTGGCCAGTCACGGAGTCAAGCAGAGCATGTGCGTTGAGGGGGAATGTCACATCGGTGCGAACATATGAGGCAGCCAGCCACGGACGCGTGCTGATCCCTGATCCCATGCTTTCGCTGCTCTCCCTTGTTCACAGCTTCGTGTCAGTGTGGATACAAGATCGACACGTACTACGATGAAGGCTTCAATAAATCTACCATCCCTTCGGCTACCACGACTCCCGGCGGAACGCTCGTTGGTCGCGCGCTCCAGGGGAAGTGGAAGCAGCGATGTGTCCCTTCATCCCATTAAGTGGTAAGTTCTCGACGAAAGGTTCCGCTTGGCTACCCACTGCGACTAACGTCGGGAGCGTTATTAGGCCTTTCTCATGTTGTCATCGTAGCCTCTCGGTGGGCCGGCTTGCTTCCATTCGACGTCATCCACGGCCTTTGCATTCCCGACTCCAGCCTAAGGACACTCGAAACCACGCTCTTGTCGCTCTCGTTTTGCTCCGCCCCCGCGTCTCGTTTCTTTCTTCGTTTGTCTTGGTCTCTTCTTTCGTTTTTTGAAGTCCTTTTCGTCCTCCTTCCACACTCGCTTTAGACCTTTTTTTTCTACTTTAATGCACATAGACTGTACATATGTACGTAGCAGCTGTAGGCTCGCGGACGACGTTGCAAGCCCTTCAACCCTCCTTTTTTTTTCTTTCTTACCGTCTTAGTAACTATGAATAGCATTCGAGAGTTCTTGTGATACTTTTGCCTAACGAGACCCCTTCCAGTCGAGAAGGGGTCCGCCGACGTATCTGACTCAGGCGGACGACACCCCCCATGTCAAACCGTGCCCCGCTCGTCCTCCGCGCAAAGATCGAAACGCCTCGTGTGCGCCCCACCTTTCCGACCTTTCTCGTTCTCGCGGAAGCCTCAGCGAGCTAAAAAGGGCGAAGGATACGAACGCTGTAGCACAATCCCCGTACGTGATTATTCCGAAGGTGGCCATCAACGGGGCGCAGGCAATGGGTCGGCGACAACAGTAGCATCACACCAGACATGCAAAGGCCATTTTAAATTACAAATTAAACCTGAATTGGTAAAAGCCAAAAGGGGGGGGGTTCCCAAACCAAGAAAGGGCCCCTCGTTCAGGGTTCATCTGCAATTTCCTCGAACACAACTTTCTGCGATTTTCGTGTTATCAGCCCTGGTTGTCCATCTGACGGAGAAAACAAAGCCGCTGGAAAAGGGGGCGGCTTGGGGGACTTACAACCGCATGGTAGTCAGGTTGTAGATCGCATCGTGAGGGGTCGAACCAAACGACCGTAGATATTACGTCCCGAAATGGCATAAATGTTTGGGTGCCTGGACCAACCGTCAGAAAAGATTGTGTGAGTACATTTTTTTTAGAGGGCTTACCACGTGGTGAGGATGATAGAGGGTATTCGACACTGAGCTCCCCGCTTGTAGAAATGGTCCAAACCTTTCGTTCCACTGGGCCGAGTTCCCCTGATGCTGTCCTCGACCATGAGCATGTCGTACCCATGCTGTCTCTTAGGTAAGTATCTAAATCGTCCTGAAGTTAACCCCCCATATTCTTACCATTGTTGAAGTGGCAAAGGTTGTTGAACAACATCGGGACCATGATAAAATATGATAGCGAGTTCGTCTATAGTTCCGGGTGGTTGAACAACACTGGGGTTCTTGGAAAAGGAAAGAATGCGATCAGGTATATTGAACGGACTGGCGGCGCCTCCGCGGGGGGGGGGGGGAGATTCAAAAAGAGCCTACCAGAATCTGCATCTCAAAAGGCCCCATCGATGGATTGGAAGGAATCGAAAGCACTAAGCCGTTAATACGGAATATGGATGTGGCACCATATAAACCCTGGTCGGATGCAGCGGCTCCGAGATAACCTCGAAGGCTCCCATCGTGATCTAGAACTTTGAAACGCCCCTTCCGAGATACAGAGCCTACCGACTCATGTTGCTGTTAAAAGCGCAAGGGATGAGATCACTACACCGAGGTATGGTGATGCAAAGGTGGAGGACGAGCAGTTGGAGTTTCTGACACACTGAAAAGTAGTTAGTATCTCAAACACTCTAGGGGTCGCCAGATTTCGGCTCGTACGTACCTTGAGACCGGATTTGAGAAACTGGCAGCCCGTCCGAATCTCGCCACTAAGGCTGGTTCCAACCGACTCCAATCGTTCTTGACAGAGTCTTCCAGTCCTTCATACCAGTAAAATGCTTCTCCTACGAGACAGCTTGAAGCAAAAATTACCATCCACTCGTTGTCATGTTGTTTCCCTCGATCAAGTGCCTGTCGACGGACAGCGTCAACGAATCTCTCACATTCCTCAGGGTCAGACCCTTTAAACGTGAGTGCATCTGGACCTAGATGAAACAGCGCTCAATGGCGTTCACTTTTTTTTTTTTTTTGGCCACTGTGGGATATCTACTGACTTGGATCAGTCATGAGAACGGGTGGAGGGTGTGCGTGATTCTTGATCACATCAGTAGATTTACCACGGTTGGTTTTCCACTTGCAACGTCGTCGTTTCGACGACAAAGGGTGGGTTACTCTGTGTGGCTCTCTAGAGTTATTTGTCATTACTACCTTGGGTGCTGTCTTTTGATGGTAGTGAGTAGGCGAAGGCCTCGCATTCGGCGGCTGTCGCCACCAAGATGCTCGTCCTTCGCGAGGGAGGGAATTTCAAGTCCTATGACATCAAAACATGTCCAATCGCTAGACCTAGTGAGCTAAGCGGGAAAACGAAGAGAATGCATGAATTAGTGAGTCGGGACCGCTAGATCCTGGATCGGGTTTGCACCTAATGTACATGATCGGCTCCTTTGTTAAATTCGGAGGCATGGAATTGGCCAAGGCCTCACTGAGCACATAGAGTGATGAATATAATAATAGTACATAGTAACAGTGTAAACCCATAGACAGCTGCATTCGATATGTTGCGGGACAGTGCGTGAACGGCGGTATGTGATTGGCTCTTCGATAAAGTCACACCAACCGTGGGGGAGTAGATCCATGGGGACTCGAAAATACCAGATCTAGACCTTGTTGAGGGTTGGCGAGTAACCCAACCAACTATATTGCGGGTATGACCGCGTGGCCATTTGTCAGACATTAAGACTGACTAATTGGAGGGTGTGTATTGCAAGGGGAGAGGCTTGTGACCCTATCTGCTCAGAACGAGGTCCCAAACACAAAAAATCAGTCGCTGTGGCGCATTTTTGACCCTGGAGGAGGGAGGACTCAGACCTGCTGTATGAATGAGCAAGATTCAAAAGTTGGACCCAAAGGACTCAAAACGAGGCGGAAGGTCGCATTATCGGAATCAATCGCTGACTAGAAATACGATTTATCTACTCAGTGACAGTGCACAGGTGGCTCTGGGTTTGTCGATCTACGTTCCGTATACGGGCTGTGGAAGGAGCCTTCCAGCCATCGCAATGTGCCTAATGTTTCGAGTCACATTTGATGAGCGCCGACGCAAAATTCACAAATAATCCTCCCACATGAGGTATACTCCACATCCCCGACTCTACGTAGTAGAAGAGGGTTTTGTGGAGGTTGGACGTCGCATTTCAAGCCCGGAATTCCCACCCCGTGGCTGGCTAAGTCGCTATCTGGTTGGTTAAAGCGACGTCCCATTTTGGACCAATCCGGCTCCACCATCAGGTGGCTTGGCCACATGACATCGGTTGCCCAACCTATGTATACTCGAGTCCCGACACCTTCCCTGACTCTACATAGTAGGGAGAGTTTTGTCGAGGTCGAACATGCACGTTTCACTGGCCTGGTTGCTGACCGTCAATTCCCACCCCCTTTCTTCTGGGAAGCATCTCGCCCCGTGAGTTAGCATTTGTAATAGTCGATCCACTTATTTCAACCTTGACCGTTTGCTCTTTACATGCCGATTCCCTTGATCTAATCAATGGATAGTTTTGACTAATGAAGCATCTTTGAAATGTACCAACAGAATGGATGGCTTTGTCTCTATCGCGCCGTAGATTACTGGAATCCTGTGAGGAAGCTGCATTGACTATTCATAGATTATTCGAACGAGACCACTTGCGGTGGCAAATTTAAAGTTGTTTCAGTCTCTCCTCCATGTATCCTCTCGAGACCGAGGTCCACCGAGCTAACAGTGATTTCCTTCGAGATGCCGAAAATCGAACCCAGCGGCAGGTTTCTATTCCGATTCCTGTGCTGTCGCTCAACCTTTAGGCCAAGAACACGAAAACCGAGAAGATAAGGCTCTGGCTGACAAGAAGAATCTGTCGCAACTTGAAACTGACCGTCCGCGTTCCGATCTCGCGGCCCTGTCCCTGTCGTGCTAGATCATATGGTGCCCGGCTCATAGAAATTCGCGTCGACCGCGGCGAACCGGTTCCTGCTAACTATAAAACCTGCTCTCCTATCAATTCAACATCAGCATTTGCCCGTAGTTGAATGGTTCGATGCCCTAGATCCGTCAGGAGAGAGCAAATTAACCTACTGAAGCTCAAAGACTGAACGTTCCCGCTGAGAGGATGAGGACGAGGACTGAGCGCCGCAACGCATTTGGAAGCGGAATGAGGCGAGGATTATGATGGATCGTGGCCTCGAAGTCATCGAATCCCATGTGCCTAAAATGTTATTTCAAATATAGACTGTACAAGAGATCGACGGTGACTAGTATCCCCCAACCATGGGCCTGTTGTGATTGGATTGAGCGGTCCTCACCGTTAACTTCCCCAAACATCATAATAAGTTTAGATCCCTGGCTTTGAATACCGATTAATTCTATTTTTATTATTTCTATCCTCTCCTCGATGCCTTGATGCTCTACAGTCCGGCCGTGGGGTTGAAACAACGATGGCCTCCCGAAGTTTATAGATTACCATATGTACAGAACTTCGCAATTCAGCGTTATGTCATACCGGCTCACTCTAGCTTACGACTTGTATCATGGCTTGTTACTGGACGAGTTCTCTATGACATTATTTTTCACGGAAAATCTGGTCCTACAGCCAACGTAGACCAACGCCCCAAATCCTACAAGCGATGCATTTTCAGGGTCTCTCGGTCGAGTACCGAAAGCTAGCAAAATAAGACACCTAATTCTGCCTTCTCCGTTGACTTATATTGCCGAAGAGAGATATATCGCCGTGACTTCAGGGCTGGGAGTACTGGTGGGGGGAGGGCAGGCATTGTCAGGGAAAGTGACCTTGGGGCACCTTGTTGTGGGTTTTGGCGGTGGGCGGGACCTTCTCAGGTGCGTGTTCCCCAGCCAGCGTAAATACTGGATTAGGTAAGATATGGTGAAGGAGGGTCAAATTCTTAATCGGCTAGAGTGTCTGCTTGAAGCTCGTAACCGTTATCCAATGAGGAAGCAATGAGGAAAAGCGGAGGGTCCACCGGGAACCCTGAGTTGTAGGATGTAGCGCGTAGCGTGTAAGATATGGTTTTGCACCGGGAAGACCTAAGCTATAAGCTGCAAACTATTGGATCAAATATTCCGTGAAAAACACGGTCGTATTTCTGCGACCTGACTTGGGTCAAAGGAAATGATATGCACTATCCATGGTAGGATTCTGAACATAGCGAATCTATCCATATTACAAATCAATCCTTGCACAACGCGCAGATCGCAAGATTTTCACATAGACTCTATAATAAATATAATAAATGGCTGCTCAGGTGTGCTTCTCTTTGTAGGCAACTCATATGCGTGCTAATCCGGTCCTCATCAAATTCGAGCATGCCCTTTCCGCGGTTGTGTTAGTGTCAATTGGCCTCTGGTCCACTAAAGAGTCGGGGACTGGCGCGTGCGCCGCTACGATCGAGTTAAGAGGTGCCCCGACGTATCTGACTCCCCGGCTGGACGACACCCCCACATCTCCAACCGTGCCCCGCTCGTCCTCCGGGCAAAGATCGGAACGCAATCTGAGCCTCGCACGCCCCACCTTCCCGACATTTCTCGTTCTCAGGGAATCCTCAGCGAGCTAAAAAGGGCGGAGGGTCCGAAGGCTGTAGCACAAGCCCCGTACGTGACTATTCCGAAGGTGGCTATCAGTGGGGCGCAGGCAATGGGTCGAGGGCAATGATGGAATTACTTCAGACATGCAAAGATCGAATAGCAATTAAAAATTACACTTGAATTGGTAAAACGCCAAAAGGGGGTTTTCCCCAATCAAGAAAGAGCCTCTCGTTCAAGATTCATACGCAGCTTCCTCGAAAACAACTTTCTGCGATTTCGTTTTATCAGCCGTAATTGTCCGCATGACGAAGAAAACAAGGCCGCTGGAAAAGGGGCGGCTTGGGGGACTTACTACTTCAAGGTAGTTACCTTTTATATCGGATCGCGAGGGGTTTAACCAATAGACCAAAGAGCCCCCATACTCACAAAATGGCAAATATGTTTGGGTGCCTGGACTAACCGTCAGTTACGATTGTCTGGGTGCATCTCTGAGAGAGCTTACCATGTGGTGAGGATGGCACCGGGTATTCGACACGGAGCTCTCCACCTGCGGAAATGGTCCAAACTTTTCGTTCCACTGCGCCGAGTTCCCCTGATGCTGTTCTTGACCATGAGCATGCCGCACCAACACTGTCTCTCAGGTAAGTATCCGTATCGTCCTTGATTTGATCCCCCCAGGATATTCTTACCATCCGGATAATGGCAACCGTTGCTGACCAGCAGAGCCATACAATACGATAGCAAGCTCGTCTCTAGCTCCGGATGATTGACCAACACCGGGGCTCTTGGGAAAAAAAGAAAGAAAGCCATCAGGTAAATTGAACGGGTCAGCTGAGGGGTGGGAATAATTCAAAAGAGCCTACTAGAATCTGCGTCTCAAAAGATCCGGTCAGTGAGTTGGAAGGAATCGAAATCCGTAAGGTGCTAGTAGGATCTATGGATATGCGACCATATACGCCCTCGGCGGTTGCAACGTCTGTTATATAACCTCGAAGAACGCCATCGTGATGATGTAGAACTTTCAAACGTCCCTTTCGGCGCGCAGAGCCAGAGGGCGCGCCTTTCTATTAACAGCGCAAGGTTTGAGATAATCACACTGAGGCATGGCGATGAGACCCACCGGAACCGCCGTGGGGGGTGTAGGGATTGCAGAAGGCGGAGAACGAGCAGATGGAGTTTCTGACACACTGAAAAGTAGTTGGTATTTAAGGCACTATAGTAAAGTCCAGATTTCGGCTCGTACCCTGAGATCGGATTCGAGAAAGAGGCAGCCCGCCCGAACCTCGCTACCAAGGCTGGCCGTAACAGACTCCAATCGTTTTGGACGGAGCCTTCCAGTTGTTCATACCAGTAGAATGCTTCTCCTACAAGACAGCTCGAAGCGAAAATTGCCATCCACTCGTTGTCACGATGTTTCCCTCGATCAAGTGCTTGTCGACGGACAGCGGAAACGAATTTCTCACATTCCTCAGGGTCAGACCCTCTAAAGGTGAGTGTTTCTGGACCTAGATGACACAGCGCTCAATTGCGTTCACTTTTTTTTGGCCACTGTGGGATATCTACTGACTAGTACTTGTATCAGTCATGAGAATGGGTGGGGGGTGATGACAGCAGTAGATTTACCACGGTTGGTTTTCCACCACATTGACATTCGATAGCGCGAGGAGGGTTATATTGCGGGTACGACCGCGTGGCCATTTGTCAGACATTAAACCCGACTAATTAGAAGGTGTGCATTGCAAGCGAAGAGGCTTTTGTCCCTATATGTTCAGAACGAGGCCCCAAAGACAGAAAATCAGTCGCTGTGGAGCATTTTCGAACCTGGAGGAGGGAGGGCTCAGACCTGCTGAATGAATTCCAGTTATCGCAATGTGCCCAGTCTTTCGAGTCACATTTGATGCGCGCTGACGCACGATTCACAAAGAATTTTGTCACATAGGTATACTCCACAGAACTTCAACGTGGTGGGAGATGGGCACGGGGGGCAGTCGCCGGGCCAGATCACCCCAACAGTGAGAGAGTAGAAGTTACCTTCCGCGTGGACAAGCGAAGTCGCGGTCATCATTCCCTCCCACGCCGTCGAAACTTTCCTTCCCGAGCGCATCCATCGATGAGCGATATAGGTACTGTCCTTTCCTTTTAGTATAATTAATCTCTCCAACGACCTAAAAATAAATAAATACTGCTCTACACAGATAAAGATACCCTTGCTTTCCGAGGAGACACCAGCCAGGAGGCAGAAGAGTTCATCCACGAAGTTAACATCCGAGCTTTCAAGACCGGAAAGCTCAAAGATCAAGAGTGGATTACGACTTTCGCTTCTGTTTCTTTCGCCGGAAAAGCCTTGCGGTGGTACCGCCGTTTACCACGCCAGACTCGGCAGGATTGGGAGCTCCTGCAAGAAGCGATACTTGAAAAGGACTGGAACAACGATGAGAACAGTTCCTTGGGGTAAGTGCTCCATGAAGTTCAGGAGGGAAAGTTCAGCATGAGGGATTAACTTCCGACCAGTCCGACAACCACTGCGGGTCCATCCCCAAGCCCTGCCGCTGCGCCTCCAATTCCAGCCACCGGATCGGCTCCCATATCAGGTTTAAGGCATTTACTAAGCAACCCGATATCTACACCTATCGTATCAAGTCGTTGGAAGATTGGGACTGTTCGAGTCACTTTAGGGCACCACGCCAGTGGCCCTGGGTATCTCTCGTTGAACTCTGATGGTTCTCGCCTATGTTACTCTACCTCACCCACCGAAGCAATTGTCGTCGGATGGGACTCTTCATCATTTCCGTGCCAACTAAAGATAATGGTCGGTCCGGAAAGGTTCAGCCATTAACGATCACCATCTTTGTTGACCTCGAGTTTTCATCCCATTGCCCCAGAACACATCTTCTCAGTTTTGCTTTATCGGAGGACAGCCTTGGAAAGATGATGAATTATTCAGCAAGTTTGGGGCTGGCGCCACGGGGTACGGCCTACTAAAAAGCGCCAGCGCTTCACCTGATCCTTATACCTCTCTATATAAACACAGCGCCCCGATTCTTTTACCAGTTACTGATCCCTCCCAATGGCCAATGCAAACCTTACTCACAGATGGGAATGGCTCAAAAGCCACCGGGACTCCGTTCGCCAATTTGTGGAATGTCCTCCAGGATGGGTCAGTCATTGCTACAACGAAGCAAGCAGGCTGTGGGTCGGCATCACTTGCCCCAATGTTGGGTCTTATTGTTAGAGGCTAACTAAACCCATAGGCAGCTACAAGTTGGAAGTCCTGGTATCCACCAAGCTTGACTTTATTTGGCTCGTAAGTGACCCCGAGAGCGTCAAGCAACGTTGGCCAGGGGAAGGTTACATGGCGGTACGCGATGAGATATCTTCAAAGTCAGATCACATTCTGACTCTATCTAACCTCTTCGATCCAGGCGCTTAGTTTAGATATACACTGAAGAGTCGATCGAACAGTGCTGACAATCGGACTCTCATTTCTCCGCATGTCTACGCCAATTCTCGAGATATGAATCAACTGTGCTCATAGATTGGGACCCCTACAGATATATATACGCCGCAAACGAAAGATTAGACAGGCCTCCATTTTGGAGTCTCCTATTCAAGTGATACATCCCGAAATTTTAAGTGTCAATACTAGAAAGTTCATGTAATCCTTTTTGCAATAGCAGGGCTTCCCGGCCGAATCTCCCCCGTCAAGACAGGCAGAAGCAAAAATGACCAACCCTTCGTTTTCACGATGTTTCCTGTGATCGCGCGCCGTCTCTGAACGGTAAAGTCAACTATCTGTCACTCATTGGTATCGGACCTTCGGAGAGTGGTCTTTTCTGGACCTAGATGATATACTTTTTGGGTATTCAAGCATTTTGATAGGTCCACTGACATGGATTGGCTGGGTTCGAGGATAAGGTGGTGGCAGTGAACGACACAGATTTCAAAGACAAGCTTAAAACCTATGCGTGTCATCACAGATTCAAGTCGTAGAATTTGGTCCATTCATCATACGATACATCCACTACGTCTTCGAAATTAAA
>WSTY01000590.1:0-16950 GCA_019633465.1 Tulasnella sp. 417 | reverse complement strand
CGTGCGGGAAGCGATGCGACGGGTTCGACCAACGAACCGTTGACCCCACCTGCCACCGGCCTCGGTGGATCGTTCAACGGTTCGCTCAGCGTTGGTATCGTTGGAGGTGCTTTCGCCGTCGTCAACACCAATTCAAGCGAATTGCTTCCACCAGCAGGACGGTACTTGGACAGGATCGACGAGTCCGGTGCTGCTCCAAACGGGCCCCCGCAGACGTCCCTTCCTCCGGTACCCGATGCGAAGAGGCAGATGCAAGCACCTTACATCAACGTACCACCAGAGCCTAGACCTATGTATCAAGGTTCGCTCATTGACACTCGTCGACCATCGGCTACTTCCAGCGACGGTGGATTCGGAGGGCAGTCGACTTATACCAATTCCGCCGCATCGACGTCCTCCCCCCGTCCCTCGCAAGTTGATCGCCTCGCAAGCCCTCACCCTCACCCTCGCGACGTGCACCCTGATTCCGAACTCGATGTTCCCGGACCCCGAACTGGTCACCGTCAAACTGGTTCGATCAGCGGTGGTTCCGGAGGTGCCAGGTCCGTCGCGACGTCCGACGTGCCACTCCAACGCAACTTGACTGGGACCTCGTCGGGAGACAGCATGGGCAGCGTCGTCGGTTTGCCGTACACGAGCCCCATGTCCCCGGCCCCAAGTTCCAAGATCGACAAGCAGATCGAAAAGGCGAGGAGGAACCTCGAGAAACTCGAGCAGAAGGCCAGGGAAAAAGCCGAGCAGGCCGAGAAAAAGGCTAACGAAAAGGCCATAGAAAACGAAAAGCTTCGCAAGAAATTTGCCGCTCAGTCAGCACAAGAGATGTTCGACAGAGGTCGATACATGGGTGTTTTGGGATTCCGATAGACATTTCATTTTCATTTTCCTTGGTTTGGATTGCTCCCTTCATCTCTCTTTATATCTCCCCCTCACATGCTAGTTTGGAATCGGTGGATCAAATTCATGCTACTCGTCTCGTCTCGTTGCGTCTGGCCCCATATGCTAGCCTCGTTCACTCTCATTTAGTCTTATACATGTACCTTGCGTTTATCTGTCTCGTTTCATTTTGTGTATTGGTCGCTTCAAAATAAAAAAGGATTCCTTTGGAGAATTGGGTTAAACTCTTTCGCTGTGAGTCTCGTGCGACAGAAAAGCCACACAGCACGCGCAGTTGTCTTGCAAGGGTCGAAAAGTGCCACCTTCAATGCGGGGCCCGTTTCCCTGCTCACTGACGCCTTGTACGAGCTTGTACGTCGAGAACCACACAGCCTTCCGATTCTCCCATACGGCATATTAGTATTTTTTTCTCAACCGGGGCGTGGTGCACGTTGTTTTGTCCCGGGCTGACGTTCTCCGGGGTTTCAGTTGGACCCTACCATGTTGATTCCCGGCTAATACCATGCTTGGTCCACGTGCTGCGCTTTGACGCAGTTTGCTCTCTATCTCCGAGACACGAGAGTTGCCCCCTGTTTGCGGATCATCATGTATCGAACGCTGATTGCAAATTACGAGCTGCGCTCAGCTAGAAGCCGGGTAGGGGTGTTCGGGAAGCGGTGGCCTTGAAATTCTAGCTGTGATCTCAAGAACACCTTTCGTCCGTCACATTCGTTCCCACCGAAATATCAGTCGCCCATGGCGAACGTTCATCTTCCATACGGTACCCGAATCTGGATCTAGAAGGAGCGTTGCATGTGGACCTGACTATCCAATCGGAAATCTACCCAAGATCTAAGATCCCAAATGGGAACCGAGGACGTCGCAATTTTGATTTCAGGGTAGTGCAGAGTGGAATCAATCTCACCATTGGTTGGCGAAATGGAAGCAGACCAACTTGAAAGGATCCAAGATAGGCCTTCGCATGCACCCTCCTCCGAACTAGACGGAGTGCCTGTCAAACCCACGATGTGGTGCACTGCGCGTTCCATGTCATCCGCTTGCAGCTGACGATTAATTTCGTACCCGTTCAAGCAAGATGTGACTTGAGGAATATTTTGCGTAAAATCTCCCCCCCCTATCCGGGCCTATCCGCGTGTTGGCAATGATCACCCATAGAAGAAAGGTGGACAGTGGACCAGAGAACCGGCCTCGGAGAATTCGGATGCAATAGAGACATTCCGAACAGATCTACATTCAAATCCCAAACACCAGAAATAACTCGCTAACCCACTTGCAGCGCCCATCCCAGGTTGTCACAGCTCCTCATCCGACCACACCATTCATAACTCCCCAGGTAGCGCTCATTTGGGCCATACCGATAGCCTGTTGCATGTTACTATCACCGCTCTGTGGATCACGAACGTCAAAACAGTGGTCGGAGAACGTAAGCGAGCGGAGTCTTACCATCATAACCGAGTACTTGATGGATTCAGTGGGACCACCTCGCTTCTGGTCAAACTGAGCACCACATAACCCGTTCATACCGTTCCCTTTGCAGCACTCCCCAGCTGCGGAGGCACTTTGAAGTCCACTTCCGGAAAGAGCCGTGCAATCTCCTTGTCTACGCCATACGCTCAGCGCGCGATCTACGAGTTCAAGCGAGGTGGCCATACCCGAATTTCCCAAATGGGAACCTAGTTGTGGAGGGAGGCTCATTTAGCCGAGCTGCATATCGACCAAATTTCCTGCTACTCATTGGACACCGTACTGAACGGGGCATAGGAAGGATGGCGCATGGCCTCCAACCCTCCTATGCATGACTTCCTCCCACTGGTCGGCCTTGCCCTTCTCGACGCTCTTCCCCAAATCTTTAGCCCTCTTCGCCAACTCCACCCTCTTATGCTGTGCTTTAGCCGCGTTGGGTTCGCCTGGATTGATGATGGCGACGGCGTGGTGATCTGACGGGTGGCTCTGGTCGGCTGCCTCGTCGGAAAGAGAGAGTAAATCGAGTCGGGGGTTTTCCAAAGGCTTATCGTGACTGGATTTGGATTTTCCCTTCTTGGAGAAGAACGAGAAGGCAGAGCTGCTTGAACCATTTGAAACGTCTGGGGGAAGGCAGCCGCATATGGAGTAGGGGACTCCAAATCGGGCCTAAGAAAGATTGTGAGAAATCAGGAAGAGGAGGAAGAAGTCGAAAGAAGTACCTTCCAAGCCTCAGCAATCTTGTCGTAAGCGTCAGACAGGGCGCCTTAGCCGACTTTATCGTCATGATCCGGGATCTGAAGTTGATCGTCATGCAGCTGTAGTCTCAACTAATCAAAGTTCGCTGTTCAAAAAAGCACAGGGAATACCAGGCCAATGAATTCCGTTAGTTTGCGACTGAACATGCGGTACACAGGGATGATAGATTGTCTGAGTGACCCTCTCATTTTCAGCCGGATACTCGGACTCACTAGGAATTGCAAAGTAACTGGTGCATATGCCAGGCGAGGTCAATGTCCTAGAGTATCCATATGCGTCAGCATTGCGGTTCGCCGCATCCTGGTCCTACAATCGAAATACTCACCAACGTCGGGACCACGAAATTCCCTGGAGCCGAAGCCATCAGGTCCAAGAAATGATGATACCTGACAAAGCAACGCATCAAGGTATCGTGATCTTCCTCCCAACGGGCTTGTTCGGTGAATCCAAGGTTGACCATCTTGTCGATGAAGATCATCTGATGGAGGACCCAGGTCAAAAGCGGTCAGGACGAGGGTACTTAGTCGGCGACGACGACTTAGGGGACTTACCGCGCTAGCCAAGTCGAGGGAGAACGGGCCTGGCTGGCGATAGGCTGAGAGAATGATGTTCAAACTTATAACAACAGGTCAAACTCCGCATCAGTATTGTTCCTCCACCCGACCCGACGAAGCGCAAACCTACGGCCTGGGAGTAGCTGATTCTTTTTACCCCGCAGCCCAACTCTGCAAAAATCTTCCACCGCTTTCATCGTCCAACCGATTTGCTGGCCCAACGCTCGACGGGTAGTTCCGTGACGTAAGCCGAGGACGATCGGCATCGACTGATGTCCAAATACATACCCAGGCTCTTGGAAACACTAGCACAGCCCCTCACTTGCATGTGAATTATATTGATATGGAGTGGCGATTGTTGGATTGTCGGACGGTGTTTGGTGTGGTTTTTCAGCCCTTTGGCTGAACGTTCTTGGCTTGTCGTGGTTTTCGAGTTCAGGCAACGCCAGGTGGTGGCGTTCGAATTTCGAACCTACCACCACAAACGGATAATAAGTGGTGTTGATCAGCTGGAATTGCAGTGATCAATGGTGTGCTACATTAGGGAAATGCACATCAGCCAACCAAAGCGACGGTGGGCATCAGGACTCCGGAGGTGGTGCTCGGTCGCTCACACATTTTCGCGTCGATGCCGATGCGCCCTACCGTAAATCTACACAGCATCTTCTTTCTCAGCAACGTGACAACTACTGACTAAGGGCAGTGATGGTCCCCGGGTGGCTGTCATCGCGATCGGTTGACACGTCGGGGATTCGATTCAAATTGAAATCGACGGGCCCCGATCGGATTGTCCGCGAGAAAGAGTTCATCTGGTAACTAGCAACATTTTCGGTTAAGGGAGGTTCAAATGATCGTTGCTCACTGCTTTCTAGCTGTCAGGCGAGCCGATGATAACTGAGCAGTCCGGACTTAAGCCTCCATATCATCTGTTGTCACGACTTGGGTCAAGGGTAGCAAGGCGCTCTTCGTGGGCAATGATAAACAGAGGGAGATCACTAGGCGAGGTCCTCACACTAGCACGATGGTTGAGGGAATACTTGGATAGACGAGAGGCGGAATGAGGAACAACCCTCCTCATTCCAATGGGCTTAAATACTAAACGATAGACTATTCTAGAACGTCCATGAGTAAGCGAATGACGAATGTAACGAACGTTTAACATGAGGCAATCAGTCAGCAAATGTGTAACGACAGGTGGTAGACGTGAGGCGCTGACGCGTCGAAAGTATAACCGAGCCTTGAGGGCGAAACGAGGGTGGCGTGGGAAGGTGGAACGGAGATAAGGTGATACGACGGAGGAGGTCATCACAGTTGCCCCTCCTTAAGAGTCGCGACGGGTCGAGCGACGCATGGAAGGTTGCGGTCCAGGACCAAAGGCTAAAGGGAAACGGCGATGATATTCCTCCACCAATTCCTGACTGTGCTCCAAGGTGCTAGCGTCTTGCCAGGTGTTTTCGCCGTCGTCGTACCCTTTCCACTTAACTAGGTATTGGAGCTTTCGTCGCCAGTAACGCGAGTTGAGGATCTTTTCTACTTCGTATTCCTCTTCTCCATCGACGATGACCGGTGGGGGCAATGGTTGGATTCTTCCGAGGATGGTGTCGGCTTCATATGGCGTCAGAAGCGAAACATGGAAAATTGGGTGGATCTTCATAGTCGACGGTAATTCCAAGCGGTAGGCGTGAGAGGAAATCTTAGCAGCTATCTTGAATGGACCCAGCCTTTTGGCTGCGAGTTTCTTTGAAGGACGATCCGTTGTGATGTTGTCAGATTCGAGCCAAACTTTGTCCCCTTCTTGATACTCGGGTTCGAGCTGCCGATGTTTGTCATAGAATTCCTTTTGCTTCTCCTGCGCGATCGTCATTGCAGATTGGATTTCTTGCTGCAAAGCGTGAATACGTTCGATTCGGTCTTTCGCAACAGGATTGGCTTGGGCGTTGGAAGGCATGCTTGTGAAGGTGGGATTATAACCTAAATTGGCCATGAAGGGCGACATTCCGATCGACGAATGGTAGGTGTTGTTGTACGAGAACTCTGCATACGGAAGGAGTTCATCCCAGTCGTCTTGTCGATGGTTACAATAAGCCCTGAGGAACGCTTCGATGACCTGATTCGTCCTTTCTGTTTGTCCGTCGGTTTGCGGGTGGTAGGCTGTTGAAAAGGTTGGTTTAATTCCTAATCCTTTGGCGAACTCCTTTTGGAAATGCGCGTTGAACTGGACACCTCTATCCGATACCGTTCTCTGGGGAACGCCGTGAAGCTTCCAGACGTTGGCGATGAACAATTTACTGGTCGTTTCCGCGTCTAATCCTTCTTCTTTAGTTGCTACAAAGTGACTCTGTTTTCCCAGTCGATCCAGTACTGCTAGGATCGTATCGTTTCCACTCCTGGTTTTGGGAAGCTTGGTGATGAAATCGTACGACACGTCTTGCCAGGGGCCGGTCGGGACTGTGAGCGGTTTAAGCAATCCCACTGGCTTCGTATAGTGGGGTTTATTCCTTCGACACGAGTCGCAGCCGTCTACGTACTGGTTGACGTATTTCTTCATTGATGGCCAATAGTACCCACGAGATACCAATTCCAATGTCTTTGCTTGCCCAGGATGTCCGGCCATACGCGAATCGTGATAGAGTTGGAGCAGGGAACGTTTGATTTCGTCGTCGTTTGGTACATAGATTCGTCCTTTTCGTCGTAATATACCATTCTCTAGTTCCCATTCTTCCATTTCCTTTTGCAATTTGGCGGGAGCGGCGTTGGGATCGGCTTCAAAGTAGGCCAGGATAGAGGCAACCGTAGGGTCTGTGCGGAGGAGTTCTTTAATGCTTTCCACTATTTCCAGATCGGTTGCCAATTCAACTATTGGTTCGTCGTTATCGTCTTCCAGGGCGCAGAGTTCGACGAATTTTGATGGTGGTAGAAGCGTTAGGGACGGTTCTTCTGCCCCCTCTTCAGGATAGTGATCCGGCCTCCGGGAAAGTGCATCTGGTTTTCCACTTTTGCTTCCAGGTCTGTATGAGATAGTGAAGTCGAATCTTGCCAAATCTTGTAACCAACGATGCTGTCTTTGATTCAACGTTTGAGCCTTTTTGAAGTATTCCAGATTCTTATGGTCTGTTAAGATGCGAATCGGGAATTTTGCTCCTTCTAGGTAATGCCTCCAGTACTTCAAGGCTCGGACGATCGCAAGCATTTCCTTATCGTAGATGTCATATCGCCGTTCTGCTGGGGTCATAGATTTGGACATATAGGCAATTGGGTGGAACTTTCCATCGTCGGCATTTTGCGATAAGACAGCTCCGTATGCGTATCCTGAGGCGTCGGTTTCTAACATCGCTTCTTTATCTGGGTTATGGTGGACGAGCACCGGTGCTTCCATAAACCTTCGTTTCAGGGCGTCAAATGCTTGTTGACAATCGTCGTCCCAATTCCAGGCGATTTCTTTCCTGAGCAGGTTAGTGATTGGTTGCGACAGCTTTGCGAAGTCTTTGATGAATCGTCGGTAGAAATTGGCGAAACCGAGGAACGTCTGGATTTCTTTGACGTTTTTGGGCGCCGGCCATTCTCGAACTGCTTCGACTTTATACTTGTCCATCGACACTCCTTCTTTGTTGACCCAGAGTCCGAGGTATTCCGTTTCTTCCACGAAGAATTTGCACTTTTTGGCGTTACAGAAGAGGAAATTTGCCTTTAGTCGTTTCAAGACTTCTTTCAGGACTTTCAGGTTCAACTCCTTTCCTTTGGTAGCCACCATGATGTCGTCTAGATAATCGACCACTGATTCGTCGAGGAGGTCGTGGAGGACGTGGTTAATGAACCTTTGGAAGACAGCGGGGGCGTTCTTGAGCCCGAACGGCATAACCGTCCATTCGAATAACCCATACTTGGTTTTGAAGGCTGTCTTCCATTCGTCTCCTTGGGCGATTCGAATCAGATGATAGCCACTCTTAAGGTCCAGTGGTGAGAAGCAATCCTTTCCGGCGAGGAGGTCGATTAGTTCTGCTCCTAGCGGGATGGGTCCCTGGTCTGGTTTGGTGATTTCGTTCAGGGCTCGGTAATCGATGACTAGTCTTTTCTTTCCATCTTTTTTGCCAACAAAGAAACAGGGTGATGCCACCGCAGATCGAGATTCTCGGATGAACCCTTTTTCTAGCATTTCATCCAGCCAGCGTTTTAACTCCTCGTTTTCTGCTGGAGAAGACTGGTACAGTTTGCCTGGTTTCGGGAGTTGAGCCGCTGGGACGAATTCGATTTTACAGTCATAGTCCCTATGTGGCGGCAACCCGGATGGATACTTAGGTTCTTGGAATACGTCGAGGAAGTCGTGAAGCTCGATAGGCACTAGTTCTTCCACTGTTTTCTCTTCTTCGACGTGCTCCGCCGCTATCTTTGCCGAGATGCTTGTTCCAGCAATGATGTCTCCGTCGATGTCAGTACCCGCAATGTCATCTTCGGTCGGGATTTCTGCGCTTTCTTCTTCTCCCGTCTGGGCGAAGACATCGGCTTGAGTACAAAGGCACAGGTTGGAGCAATAGGCATCGTGGAACGTGATTCTACCGGTTCTCCAGTCGATTGCAGGGTTATGTTGGTGTAACCACGGTTTTCCTAGGATTACTGAGTGTGATCCGATATTGGCGACGTCCATGGTAATTGTTTCCTCGTGGTCTCCCATCCTCAACTTGGTTTTGACTTCTCGGTCGATCGTTCCAAGCGAATGTCCGTCGACTGCTACCGGGTGGCGGGGAAATAATTTTTTCTGAGTGGGGATACGATTCTGGGCGACGAAGGTTTGATTAATGAAGTTCGATGTGGCGCCTGAGTCGATCATTGCTTTGGGTGAGGCCGTAACTTGTTCGTTCGTCATTTGAGTAGGCACAATGAGATGCGCGGCAGGATCCATGGGCATCATATTGGCATGGTTTATATTAGATACATGGGTGACTCCTAACAAATGACGAAGAACTTCAGCGCGACTTGGTACGGTCAATTCGCGCTGGGAGGAAAACCCGATTGGCCAATTTGGCTTGCTGCGTAGGCGGCGAGGAATTCGGCGAAGGGATTGTTACTTATAGTGGCAATGGAGGGAGTAGTGGAGGGTGGTATTTCGGTGCGGGGTGCAGGATTCTCGGGTACCTTTCGGAATGGGTTAGTCGCCGCGATTGTTGTTTTTCTCGGGAGTTGGTGAGCCGACGACTGGTGTCCCTCTTCCCCGCAGTAGAAGCACAAGCCTAACTTCTTTCGTCGCTCCCTTTCCGCCTGCGTGATAGGTCCTTTCCTGGAGGCGTCGATTTGGATAGGGACTGGTTGCGAGTGCGCGAATGCGTTAGGGGCGTTGGACGAGGTGACAGTTGGGGATGGTGAAGCAGCGAAGGTTTTGGGAGCAGGGTTCTTGGGCTTCGTGGCTGGGTGAGGCGTTTCTTCTTTCTTCTCTTGTTGCCTTGCCCAGTGTCGGTTATCGATCTTGGTTGCCAGTTTGACTAGATCGTTTAACGAAGTGGGGTCATCGACCTTGGCCAATTCGTCCTTGACGTGCGACTTTAGTCCTGAGTAGAACGTGTTTCGGAGTTGATCGTCTCCCGTCCAGCCCAGGATTGCCACTAGTTCCCTGAACTCGCTCGCATAGACGGCTGTTGACCCGGTTTGGTGGAGTTTCTGCATTTTCAGGGCAGCGGTTCGTTTCTCATCGGTATCGTAAAAGGATTGTTCGAACTCCGTTTTGAAGGTTGCCCAGAGCGTTACTCTTGGAGTGTTTGCTCCGCTTAGCACTTCTTGGAGTATGGGTTGCGCCCACCTGGCGGCCTTGTCTTGCATTGACATAAGTGCAAACTGGACTTTCGTTGTTTGGTTGGCGAATTGCGTTGGTTGGAGGAGGAAATAGAGTTCGCAAGCTTGTATAAACGATTTTGCCGCGGCTCCTCTTTCTCCCTTGAAGGGTTCAGGTTTCGGAGCTTTCACAGTTCCTCCCCCTCCTCCTTGGACATTTACATTGGGGGCGGCGACCGAAACCACTGGGGCCAGCACTGCGGTCGAGACTTGGCCTTGAAGGCTATTGTGTCGTGCGTTCGCCGCGATTACTTCTGCTTCGGCCTTTCTCAGGTCGTCCCCTAGGCTTTGTATGGTGTCGTACATGGTTTTGACAAACGCTTTAAGGGCGGTGTCATCCATGGCGCTGACGTCGGGGGTCGAGGTGCTCATTTCAGAAGTGGTTTTTGTTTAGTTCGTACTCGTAGTTTTGGAGGAGATCGTCGATTTGGACGCGTTGCACTGGAGTGGGTTCGTAAGGGATGTAGAGTCCTTCGGTGGTGTCAAGGGTGGCGTAGGGGAAGATGATCTGGGCGACCTTTTGGAGGTGTTCTTCGATATTGGCTAAGTCGAGGTAGTAATAGTATTGACCGTGGGTAGCTTCCTTGATTCGCTCTGGGATCGCTGGTGACGAGGGGCGGCTTCGGCGGACGAGTTGTCGTGGTCTGGGGGTGGGGCTAGGGTTACGGGTGTCGTTGCCGAACAAGAGGTACTCGACTGCGGCTTCTTCGATGAAGTTGATGAGGTCTAACTTTTGTTGGGCTTTGAAGGCTTTGATTTTCTTGGCAGTTCCGGGGGCAGTGGCGTAGCTGTTGGGTACTGGGGCTTTGGCTCGATAGACTGGCATTCACTTGGTTAGAGCGGGTTGCTGGTTGGGCGATTCCGCCTAATGTCACGACTTGGGTCAAGGGTAGCAAGGCGCTCTTCGTGGGCAATGATAAACAGAGGGAGATCACTAGGCGAGGTCCTCACACTAGCACGATGGTTGAGGGAATACTTGGATAGACGAGAGGCGGAATGAGGAACAACCCTCCTCATTCCAATGGGCTTAAATACTAAACGATAGACTATTCTAGAACGTCCATGAGTAAGCGAATGACGAATGTAACGAACGTTTAACATGAGGCAATCAGTCAGCAAATGTGTAACGACAGGTGGTAGACGTGAGGCGCTGACGCGTCGAAAGTATAACCGAGCCTTGAGGGCGAAACGAGGGTGGCGTGGGAAGGTGGAACGGAGATAAGGTGATACGACGGAGGAGGTCATCACATCTGTGGTACGTTTTACCAACTTCGGCCCATGACGGCCATAGCCGGACAGAGAGACTTTATAGAACCGTGTGAAAGCAGATCAGCCATGCGATAAGCGCGTAGGGCGTGGTTGGAAGGGGAGTCAGAGCTCCGGGACTCGGACTGTCGGCTTCGGCACTTCTGTTCCAACAAAAGGAGCTAATGATGTTCGTTCCTACTCTCCATCATGAAGTTCCCTTGGGTGCCCGCACACATCTGTAAACACATCGTAGGCCTATAGGGGTGTTAATTGATCCCCAGCCCCTTGGTGCATGAGGCCTCTATCATTGGGGTTTGGACCTCTGGGACCAGGTGGCAAAGTGGAGTATGGTGTTTTATCGCGTGGCATGCCTGAGGCTTCACTTGGTGGCTCAAAGATGGAACAGGAGAGGGCACCGGTTGAATCTTCTGATCGATCACCTAGCTAAAGTACGAACGGTACATCAAATAACGAGGCAATGGACCTGAGCTATATATGTGAAGGATTTACAAGCGGTAGTTCCTATACATGATCGGGGCTTAATTCGTGAAACTAACAGTGGAGAGAAGACGTTTTCGAGAACATTAGGGTAGCAAAACCAAGGATTAGTCACTCTCTGAAAGGTACCCAAGTGGGATGCTATTCGTGGGTGACATGCTATCCTTGGTGTCAGAGCCACTTAGGAATCAGGGTCTGGGAACCTATTCCGCATATCTCCGACCTTAACCCCAGCTTACATAATCAATTATGCCCTCCGCCGGACCGAAGAATGACCTTCCAAGCTAATGTAATTCAAGAAGGATAAGTGAGCTAGAACTGAAAGGACCAAGCTGACATCAGCACAGCATAGAACTCCAGGGTCCTTTGGGGGAATCCCGGTGCAGTCAACCCATGACCCCCGCAGCTGCTTCTGTCTTACTTGGCAGCTTCTATCTGATTCATGAATTACTCATGAGCAACCGGTTACGCATGTTGCCGGAATATCTTGGATTCTTCTATGCCATTCGTCCTCATGTATATAAGCTGCTGATGTTGGAGCTAGTGAATCTCCAACACAGCAACCTTTTCAACTACCTCTGTAACTACCTCATCAATTTACACTCTGTTGACCATCTCCTTTCCCGATCTCTGCCCTTCCCTGCTGTGTGGGAAGACCGCCACCAAACTTGCCAACCTCGCCCTTGACCTCTGGGACCTAAGCCCGCACAGTGAACCTGACACTTGGGGAAGGAAGGCTGACGAAAGGTAGGTGGGAGTTTCTTACTATTGGTGGAATAGATGCAGCGCTGTCCCCTCAATTAGTTTGGGCGTGTAGATATATTGAGGGAACTACTAGGTTGTTCCAATTGGTAGGTTAACGTATCTTCAGAGTTATTGGTAGGTAATTGGTAGTTATTTTGGAATGCAGAGCTCCTGCAGGATTCCGCTTGATTCTTGGTTGTAATATCGCTGACGCTATTATTCCAACAAATGCAGCCCTCGTATAGAGGCAGAAAATTCCTCCGCTTTGTGAATCTCCTCCAAGAGCGTGATTGAGGTGCGGATGCCCCATCCATGATTAATTCGCTGTGAAATTGAAGTCGCCTGCCCAACCAATAACTTCGCTTTACTATACCATGTCTGGTGAAGGAAAATCCGAGCTAGCTTAAGGGACGAGTTCATTTGGCCCAGGTCATCCCCGATGGTCTTGTAGATGGCCACCGCTTTGACGTAGTAGATTTCTGCCTCGACGTACTTGGACTGCTGTTGGCGGACGTCGCCAAGCCCGACCAATGCGTTCGCTTGGCCCTCATCGTTCCCAATGCTCTTGCAGAGGGCCAACGCTTTGACATAGTAGGCTCCTGCCTCGACGTAGTTGGACCGCTCTTGTTGGATGTTGCCAAGCTCTTGCAATTCCGTCGGCCGTCCCAGGTCTCGCCCGATGCTCTTGTAGATGTTCATCGCTTCAACGTAGTAGGTTTCTGCCTCGACGTACTTGGACTGCTTTTGGCGGACGTCGCCAAGCCCGACCAATGCGTTTGCTTGGCCCTCGTCGTTCCCGATGGTCTTGCAGAGGGCCAACGCTTTGACATAGTAGGCTCCTGCCTCGACGTAGTTGGACCGCTCTTGTTGGACGTCGCCAAGCTCTTGCAATTCTGTCGGCCGTCCCAGGTCTCGCCCGATGCTCTTGTAGATGTTCATCGCTTCAACGTAGTAGGTTTCTGCCTCGACATACTTGGACTGCTTTTGGCGGACGTCGCCAAGCCCGAACAATGCGTTCGCTCGGCCCAGGTCGTCCCCGATGGTCTTGTAGATGGCCACCGCTTTGGCGTAGTAGGCCTCTGCCTCGACGTCGATGGACTGCTTTTGGTAGATATGGCCAAGCCCAAACAATGCGTTCGCTCGGTCCACATCTCGCCCGATGCTCTTGCAGAGGGCCAACGCTTTGAAGTAATAGGCTCCTGCCTCGACGTAGTTGTCCTGCTTTTGGTGCACGTCGCCAATCTCTTGCAATGGGTTGGACCGGCCCAGGTCGTTCCCGATGCTCTTGTAAATGTCCACCGCTTCGAGATAGTAGCTTCCTGCCTCAAGATACTTGAACTGCTTTTGGTGGACGTCGCCAAGCCCAAGCAATGCGTTCGCTCGGCCCAGGTCTCCCCCGATGCTCTTGTAGATTTCCACCGCTTCGACGTAGCAGGCCTCTGCTTCGACGTACTTGGACAGGATTTGGTGAACATCGCCAAGCCCGAACAATGCGTGTGCTCGGCCCTCGTCATTCCCGATGCTCTTGTAGATGCTCACCGCTTCGACGTAGTAGGCTTTCGCCTCGACGTACTTGTGCTGCCTTTGGTAGACGTGGCCAAGCCCTTTCAATGCATTCGCTCGGCCCTCGCCGTTCCCGATGCTCTTGTAGATGGCCAACGCTTTGACGTAATAGGCTCTTGCATCGACATACTGGAACTGCCTTTGTTGGACGTCGCCAAGCTTTTGCAATTTCTTCAGCCAGCGCCCGTTTGGCCTGATGCTCTTGTAGATGTACAATGCTTCCACGTAGTAGGCTTTTGTTTCGTCGTACTTGGATTGCCATTCGTGGACGTCGCCAAGCCCTTGCAATGCGCTCGCTCGGCCCAGGTCTCCCTCGATGCTCTTGTAGATGCCCGCCGCTTCCACGTAGCAGGTTTCTGCCTCGACGTATTTGGACTGCTTTTGGTAGACATCGCCAAGCTCTTGCAATGCGTTCACTCGGCTCTCGTCGTTCCCGATTCTCTTGTAGATGGACACCACTTCGACGTAATCGGCTTCTGCCTCGACATACTTGGACTGCTTTTGGTGGATATCGCCAAGCCCGAACAATGCATTCGCTCGGTCAACGTCTCGCCCCATGCTCCTGTTGCTCTTGTAGATGGCCAACGCTTTGACGTAATAGGCTTCTGCCTCAACGTACTTGGACTGCTTTTGGTGGATGTCGCCAAGCCCGACCAATGCGTTCGCTCGGCCCTCGTTGCTCCCGATGCTCGTGCAGATGGCCAACGCTTTGGTGTAGTAGGCTCCTGCCTCGGCGTAGTTAAAACGCTCTTGTTGGACGTCACCAAGCTTTTGCAATTCCGTCGGCCGGCCCAGGTCTTGCCCGATGCTCCTGTAGATGTGCATCGCTTTGACGTAGTAGGTTTCTGCCTCGAAGTACATGGACTGCTTTTGGCGGACGTCGCCAAGTCCGTACAATGCGTTCGCTCGGCCCAGGTCGTCCCCGATGGTCTTGTAGATGGCCACCGCTTTGACGTAGTAGGCCTCTGCCTCGACGTACTTGGACTGGCTTTGGTGGACATCGCCAAGCCCTCTCAAGGCGTTTGCTCGGCCATGGCCGTCCTCGATTCTCTCGTAGATGGCCAACGCCTGAGCGTAATAGGTCTCTGCTTCGGCGTACTTGAATTGCCTTTGCCGGAGGTCCCCAAGTCCGTCCATTGCATCCGCTCGGCGCATCTCGTTCCCAATTCTGCCGCTGATCGACAGCGCTTTCTGCAAACTCTCCTCTGCTACGCGATAGTCGAACCCGCTTTCGAGGATAGTTGCCTTCCTTATTAATAAGCTAGCTTCGGTAACTCCATCTCCACTCTCTTGAACGATCCTTATAGCCTTCTGAAGCATCTTTAACGCCTCTTTGTGTCTGCCTTGTGATAGACAAATTTCCGCGGTTTCCAGCAGTAGGGAAGCAGATTGATCGCCACTTTTCGTCGATGGGATGGCCCTGGGCTGTTTGACATTAGCGTCGTCATCCAAGATTTCATCCGTGCTACCCAACTTACGACCCAAGATATGGCCTTATGGCATTCTTTCGCCGACAGTCGTTCACTCGGGTCGGATTTCCAACACCTTTCCATAATACCGCAGAGCGCGCGGATTTGGGAGAGTTGATAGTCATTGCGGATCGGTGGGAGTTTACCATTCATAACTCTCAGCTGAATATGGAGCTCTAATTCAACTTCATCAAATGGGTGACGATCGGTGATAGCCTGACGTAAGAGTCGTGCTCAGGATGGACACCATTTCCGGTTTTCTCGAGCCCACAAACGCACCTCCCAACCAATCCAACCTAGTGCCCAGATGTCGCTCGGCAGATTCAACGGCTTTCCATCGAAATATTCGGGTGGGGCCCAACGAACCGAGCAGGCCGGGCCTGTCAATGTGAGTGAGTTCTTGCCTGCGGAAACCTTGACTTCAGTAGTTTCGTTTCCTTTGGACGGGGTGCAGATCGCTAAGGCAGCAGGTCGGGGTGCTGGAGTGGCTCCCGGTTTTATAGTGCGTGCCGAACCGAAGTCGGTAATGACGGCCCGATTTAAGGAGTTGACGAGGATGTTCAGCTGAATAATGGTTCTCAGGAGTTGTGTGAGAAATAGTTTGCTGAGGGGCGCACCGATTTCAGGTCACCGTGGCAGATGGGGGGCTGTTGAGTGTGGAGATATTCCAGGCCACACGCCACATCGTAAATCTGAGGTGCGTTGATCACGAACCGTTGGCCAAGGCAGGTCGCATGTGCGGTAACATACCAACGATACCCGTTCGGGGAGCTCCCAGGTCCCAGAACCAAGGAACCGGCGAAGGTTGCCATTATCCTCCCAAGGGAAAACCAGCCAACAAATGCGATTCCCCATATCCTCCACAAATCCAGTAAACTCCACAGTGTTAGGGTGAGACAGCTTGTCCACGAGACGGGCCTCGTTGACGAATCCCTGGAGCAGATTGATTAGTTGCGGGGCAGGCACGAAAAGATCAAGTCTTCACAGTAAAATTTTTTTCCATCTCGCCGATGAATCGAAGCTTCTTCACTGCTACTCTGCAGCCCGTAATGATGAGTGTGGCCGGCACGACATCGGCAAAACCACCGCCGTCTCGAGACCCTTTTTCGTCGAAATCGAGGTCAGCAATCTTTAATCGTTTCCCCGATAAAGCTTCCAGAATCTTGAGGCCTCGCTACAACGAAGGGCACGTGAGGACGCCTGATGGAACAGCAACGCACCCCCTCATGCTTACTGATGACAACTTGATCCCTGTTAGAGCATCGTGGGGTGTCCTTTCCGTCTCGGGTGGTGTCACATCAGGAGAAGAAGACATGCTGGTCGTTCTGAGAACTCGGCAAGCTTAAGATTCAGTCTATACGAGGGAGGGGTGGTGAAGTTCGAAAGCTTCGAGTTCGTTGGGATGCTGCTGCTAAATGGATTCTACGCGGTGTAGGTAGGTGCAACTGAGGTATGCCACCTGCATCAGGAAAACGTGAGAACTCCGCGTACATGGTGCTGAAACACCCCTCTCAGGGTGCATCGGGATTGTGCCGTCCAGAGCCCATGCGAAGACAGCGGTGATAATCACGTTTTCATGATGTGAGGCGTGACTTTAGCGAGGCCTCGCCTTCCAACCAACGTTCTCGACCGCTTCCATCAACAACGAGTCATACCCAAGGCTGTGGCTTTAGGCTCAAGGTGTTAGAGCGCTAATCGCTCCTCTCACTAGGCGCGGTCGAGAGCTGGGCACACGAAGACCTGTGCGGAAGCCGGGACGACCGTGGAAGACGCGCGAGTTCAACCTCGAGCCCGCCGCCACAACCAGCCCCCAAAGCCCCGTCTCACCGTCTGCAATCCCGACCAAGATGTGACCAAATATGCGCGGATCGTGTATGCGCAGCTGACGTAAACAATCATGTGGGTTACATTCCGTCCGTTAAACCCCGGCATAGTATAGT